>CAJNDV010031342.1:106907-139823 GCA_905221635.1 Symbiodinium sp. CCMP2456 | reverse complement strand
CGTCGCCATCGTAGTAGTAGTAGTAGTAGTAGTAGTAGTAGTAGTAGTAGTAGCAGTAGTCGTCGTCGTCGTCGTCGTCGTCGTAGCAGTAGTCGTAGTAGTAGCAGCAGAAGTCGTAGTCGCCGTCGTAGTAGTACTAATAGTAGTGGTAAAAAGTAATGGTAAATAGTCGTAGTCGTCGTCGCCGTCGTGGTGGTTGTAGCGGTGGCAGTAGCAGCAGCAGCAGCAGCGGTAGCCGAACTGCGAGTGGTAGGAGGTCGTGGTTGTCGTCCTCGTGCGACTTATTCTTCTCATTGCCAATTATTGCTGACGCTTCCGCACTTGTCGATGCTGCATTTGTAGTGCGAGTGGTGGTAGTCGTGAGCCCTGGATCTTCGAGCAAGGAATGGCTCAGCTGATACCAAAATCGCGAATGGGCCGACCCACAACCCTCGCTCCCTGTGCCTTCTCCAGCTTCCGCAGCAGATGTGGGTCAAAGGAGGAGGATCTCTCGCACTCGAAAGTACCCACCTCTCCATGCTTTTGTTGTAAGAAGTTGGAATCAGGGCTTCGAAGATGGCCTTCTGGGTCTAGGCTGAGGGTTTCGGATCGTTCAGTCACAGTACAGGGAGTGCGGGCGCAGAAACAGAAGGTGGGAGGTTGGACCTATCCTCCTTATTCCTCGGGAGCCCAGAATTCCTACATGCCGTGGCCTTCTTGGTCAGGACGGAGGCGAAGGTGGCTCGCAGGACACGACGAGACATATCCAACCTCGAACAGGATTGCAAACCGATCCTCTCCAGAAACTCTGAAGCGGGCACTTCAAGCATGGGACAGGGAAGTATCCTGTGGACGGCTCCATTCTTGCAACATGGGTTCTGCTTGACAGTCTTTGAACTTGGCAACAGGCCTACTTCGAGCAAAGTTGCGCGCTTTCCAAGTCAGAGGCCACTCACTAGTCTGAGGCTCCCAGCAGGGCACCAGGAACAACGAGGACAACAAGTTGCTTCCCATCGGCTAGCATGAGCACCAGCAAAGGGCACACCTTGCAGGAGTGTCTGGCACTCAGCTTTGCCACACAAGCTCCTGCGCGACACACGACAGCATCAGCATCTTTGTGGCTAAACCTGAAGGGAGTAAGTATAGTTATGTTATGCTTCGGTGGTCGTGTGACTGTGAAAGCCTTGACTGCCTCACCCTCGGATTCAAAGAACGACTTTCCAAGGTTCTCAGGGCGTGGCAACTGTGGTCTTGCCCTGGCATTGCGCGTCGCGACGTGGGGCGGTGGACACAGAATCAAGCGACCACACAAGCATGCCGACGAGATTTTCAGGCTGCAAAACCATGAAGTCCACAAGTCCACACCTTAAGCCCTCGGCCTGCCCCATGATCATCTGCTTCACCATGGCGCTGCAACCACCAGCATCCTGAAGGCAGCTGTGGAAGCGAGGGTTCCCCTTAAGACGCCTTCTTCGACTCTACCCAGGGCCCTTCAAACTTCTTTGCACTCGCACACATCAACGAAAACCATAGCCTACAACTGTACGGTATTTCTGGACTGGTGTCGTGAATTCATGCTTCTTTCACATAAATGCACTTTGCAATTCTTTGAAACCCAAACCTCGATTAAGACTCTCTTGCTCTTGCTGCGTTCGATCCCGTGTCCTGTTGCCAATATTTTTACTTTTTCTTTTACAGAGCCCTCCACGGAAACACAAGAACTCACAACAATAGCATTCAGCTGGCCGGCTCCCAGCTTGAGGCTTGAATTCAGCACAGTAGCACTACAAGTAGTAAAGCCTTTAATTGAAGAGGCTCTGTAAACTTGTTGTCTTGGCCTTCAAGACGAAGTATCCGAGCCTTCTTGGCAGTCTCCAGGCTCGTCACGAAATCCTTGACGAGGTCCACCTGGTCAATGCAATTCAATGCACGTGCGGGGTTGCTTAGTTGGCGCTGGAACTAGAAAGTCTCATTGAGTGTAACTTCCTCGTACTGGGTAGCCAGCTCGCAACAGTGCACAGCACTGCAGCTACAATTAGACTTACGAAACGAATTGCTGCAGCTGCCAACGCTGTGCCCACACATCGCAGTAGGAAGGTGTCATCAATATCCACAGATTCCTGTATCCCATGCAGTGCACCTGGTTGTCCCTCAGGAGCATGTTTCGAGTAAACTCGAACCTCAGCACGTCACATCACCGGTCGAACTGACCAGGAAGAACCGATAAACAAGAGCAGTAATTTGATGGCAGTTGTGGCAGTCATGCGAACAACGGCTGAAAACGCGAGAGCAAGTTGCTTCGAACTACTGCCGGCCTCTGCTGGTCAAGGTCGTGTGACAGTAAACACAATCATGATAACTAAGAATCATGCGGTGCAGGGTTTTTGCGTTTTAACTAGAATGCTTACTTAATGTTGAACTTCATGTTCATCACAGAACTCAAAAAGCATAGCGGAAGAACCCTAATCATGAGCGCATCTGTAGTCGCCGATCGTGTGATGCCCAGCTTAGTAAATTCGCACAGCAGTTGCAACGAATATCAGGTTAAGAAGCAGTGATACCGATGATAATGTCTATGCCGATGAACAATGCAGACCTTGAGCTGCACTTCCGTCTCGCGCTGTTCTCTTCACGATCATGTCCACGCAATGGAGCGGACGAGCAAGACCCTGCTTGGAGTTCATGGGTATGTTATCTGTTTCGGAGAACAAATGCCAATACATCAGGCGGTAAAATTTGATGCGTTCAATGTCCTGCTCGGTAACAAATGCAGCTGCCACAGAAGTGCCGCCACGAGGCGCGAGGAAGCGCGGGTCGTAGTCACCTTCCAAGTCGTGTGGCGCATAAGCACGCCGTGACCGCCTTGGCACAGAGGAGACCTACTGGTAACTGTAATGCATGCCTTTCTACCTCTGTGCAGCCTTTGCTTACATTTAAATCCTAACTTCCTGAACTGCTGAAACAGCTCCCCAGAGAGAGAGATAGGATCTCGGGCGCAACGATCTTCGGGGTTCTCCCTTGATGAAACCACTGGGCAGCAGGCAGCGTGCCAGAGAGAGCCGAGCAGGCCTGGCCGGAAGTACCAAGCAAGGGGACGGGGACGAGGAGAGTAGGCTCTCTCCGAAACCCTGAGCATACCTCAGCAACCATATATATATATATATGTATACATACATATATATATATATGTATATATATATATATATATGTGTGTATGTGTATATATATATATACATATCTGTATATACCCCTCCGTATGAATGCAGTTGTATGCATATGGATGGGGAACAATCTGCATCATTTACCCAGACAGGCTACCGAGATCATGCTGATCTTCGCTACACTCGGATGGAAGGCACTTCATGCGTATCGCTTCCACATTTCCCTCACAGGGGCGCAAGTTAAAGGGCGACCAGTGATTCCATGACACAACAGCTGACATAACCAGCACAGCCGCAGGGAATGGCACAAGGAGCCAGCTGGTAACGAACATAGGACTAGCGAGGCAACGTTGGCATCGCACAGTATCAGGCATCCTTGTGGGTGCAAAAACCGAAGACGAGCAACGGTAGAACCACATCGTTGGCTGATCACCAAAGTCGTACGCCCTCAACCCACTGCTATAAGACTAATGGGAACTGCATCAAAGCAGTAGCAAGAAAACGGTATTCGCGATAGTCATCTGCATCTTCGTCGCAGTTGATGTTCAATCGCCATCATCGCCATCATCATCATCGTCATCATCATCATCATCATCATCACCATCATCATCATCACCATCATCATCATCTGCATCCTCATCCTCATCCTCATCCTCATCCTCATCCTCATCCTCATCCTCATCCTCATCCTCGTCATCATCATCGTCATCACTGTCATCATGGTCTACATCAGTCGCAGCAATAAACCTCGCAGAAGCACAACTTTATCCGAGCCCAACATCACAGAACGACAAAGAGATGGTCAGCATCTAGAATCTAGAGGAGTTGATTTCAGCCTGATTCTGCATCGGATTCGTCGGTACACTCATCGACTCCAGACGATGCAGGCCGGCTTGCCGAGCCATGACATTGACAAGCATCCAACCTGTGCATGAACCCCAAATTTATGCATGTTGAGCCAGGGGATCCCAGAATCCAAACACGGCCCAGCACTGCTGGCCTGAGCCATCACGAGCTTCCTGTCCGACAAGGGTGTGCCAGATTCCAGCAGCTGAACCTGCAATCAGTCTTGTTGTCTCAATGTCTTAGACTCTTAGAGTCTTCAAGTCTGTAGGTGTTCTGCAAGCTCAAAGACTTCAAGCAGAAACCCGAACGCTAAACCTTTCTAGAGCTCTGGTTCAGCCTCCCCTCAACCCGTTTAGGATACTCCGAAGACTTGTTGGGGTCCTGCGGGAACAACAGTGATACGATTGTCACGGTGACTACTACTTATCATCTTGTCTTCCTGCGGTTGATCGGGCAGGAACGTTCTCAATGCAATTTGGCTTTAGAGAAATATCCTCAATCCAGCTTGGATATAGGGTTCAAGGGCTTAGGGCTTTCGGTTTTTTACGGCTTGGCCCTTCTTGTCTCCTCCAACTTCCCACTTTAAGAGATTCATTCTTCTCGGCTTTGAGGCCGAAGACCTGTCTGCCCCTCGAATCAACCCCTCGAAGCAGCAAGGTTTAGGGTTCAGGGAGCTCCACACTCCGCACCTCCATCCGGACGCGGTTAAGCTCCTCTTCACCACTTGCGATTGCTTGTCTTTGTGATTCAGGCTGTTGTAAAACCGTGGCCCCGTCTTGAAACGTATCTGCGAAGCCTAGCAGACTTAGACTAGAATACTAGAAGTTCACCGCTGCTTTTTCTGACGGACAACTGCATGGCTCTTGCAATCTCCGCGAAACCTGGCAACTGGCCCCTAACACATGGGTGCTCTGCGCTCATTGGATTTAAGCATCTTCCTGCAAGCACTGTGAAGCCAGCCCAGGGAATATGATGTAGGGGCCGTAATAGTTAGAATGGGGTTCTGGGGTAGACTATACTATAAATATAATAAGGAACCCCCAAAATAGTATACGTAATTATTTAGGCCCCTACATCAAACGCTAAACCCAACTAAACCCAACACTGTGAGTCCTCCAAGGCACGGCTCAGCAAACCCAAGCGATTGGAGCGTAGCCTGGGAAAACACAATTTTTGTAGGGGTAGTCTAGGGAACAACAACAGTAATGTAGGGGTAGTCTAGGGAACAAGTACGGTAATTCATGGAGACCTGTGAATGATACTTGCCCCTGCTTTATTCGCTATTGTTCGGGGAGGGTTGCCCCTGCTTTATTCGTTATTATTAGGGGAGGGGGTTGCTAAGTGGGGTCGAATACGTAAGGGCTGAGGACGAATGTTATGTTGTGAGAGCTGAATATAACGGCATAAAAACAAAAGGTTTGGGGGTTACTATACCATACTATATCAAGGAACGAAGGGTAGGTAATTAGACTAGGGATTGGGGAGTATGCCGCGCATTCTAGAGAAGCATAAGGAATCCTGGAAAGATAGGAGAGGTTTAAGATTAACGGGTTCAGGATCACGGAGCTGCAGAGTTTTAGCGCTCAGGATCTTCTAGCCTTAGGGTTCGCGGACATGTGGTTTGGGATAACCAATACTGACGTCAATACTACCGATGTCTAGAACTATTCTTACATACAGCACGCGTCATTCCGTGGTGCTATATTAGATGGGATGGTGTTTGCCCAGAGGCTGCAGCGGCACGAAGTCACCCAGCTGACATGGATTTCTGTAAGGGTCGTGCGAGGGTGCTCAGTGATTTAGAGAACAGGCTTCTGATATAACCTGCAGCCTGCCAGACAGCTTAGGGGTAGGATTTCGGGCTTCGTGTTTAGTAAATTGAAAGTGGTAAACCAGTATAATCGTTATTGACCGTATGTTCTATAAAGGTGCATATATACAACTACCCATAGACCCTCAAGTAGTTCCTTTTGGGGTTCATATATAGAATCCTATAAGGTAACCCCCAAAAAGGAACTACTTTAGGGCCTATGGGTACCCAATACCCAGCTAGCAACGCCCCTCTGCATGCAATGGCCATGGGCCCGGCATGGTGAGAGCTGCAAGGTCCGAGAGCAGCTGGAGCTCCTGCCGCCGTCCAGCAAAGTAGTAGTAATAACAACAACCATATAGTCTATAGCACTAAAATAACAATAAAAAACGTAGAATAACTTTGAGACGATATTCGATTTCAGAAGATCTGCATGAACGTCTATACATACATTGTATTTGTGTTTTTTACAAACAAGCAAACAAACAAACAAACAGACAATCCAATGCATTACTTAACTAATTTAAGTTTACTGTTATATACCAGGTTGTATATATATATATATACTTTATATACATCATGCGTGCGTTGGTGTAATTTACACATGCATCTACTCCTGTTTGAGTGGGGATGCGGTGCTTCGGGTTTTCGGGCCGCTGCAACTATGTAGACACGACAATTGCTATCCCAGCAGAAACGAGGAAATCTACAGAGCTTCAAAGGTTGGGTCTAGGACTCTGTGGTGCCGGCATGGGATTCGCAGGCCTCGCAGCGTCTACATGCCAGCAGATTTAGGAACGTTTTGTGACAGATAGTGCGTGTGTGTGTATATATAAGCACACCTGTCTCCAGTCACCTTCACTTTTTGACGGTCCTGTATCGGGAACTTA
Source organism: Symbiodinium sp. CCMP2456 (assembly GCA_905221635.1). Lineage (NCBI taxonomy): Eukaryota > Dinophyceae > Suessiales > Symbiodiniaceae > Symbiodinium > Symbiodinium sp. CCMP2456. Next base: position 133,137 of record CAJNDV010031342.1, on the reverse strand, counting down.
GTCCCGCCACTTGGGTCGCATCGAGCATCACTTGTAGTGGACGGACTCAAAGAAGCCAGATGTCATTGTAATGTAGGGGCCTTAATAATTAGAATAGGGTTTTGGGGGTTCCTGGATTCCTTATGATAATTATAGTATAATTCAGTATATTACACCCCCCCAAAAAAAAAAAAAAAACCTATCCCCCAAGACCCTCAAGTGGGCCGAGGCCAAGGCCAAGCAGACCCTTTCCTCAGACCCAGTGATGTCTAAGTAACCAAGTGCCATGGAGCAATCAACGGTTTAGGGTTTAGGGTTTAACGTTTAGGGTTTAAGGTTTAGGGTAAGAGTTTGTAGATGAGAGTTAAGTAGATGGAAAGACTCGACTGTCCCTGCGTGAATTGGATCGCTTGGCCCGAACATTCTCAATTCCTTTGCTGTGTTCACGGGGTGCCAAACAATACTTCTCCTCGGCATCATCATGATCACCGTAAGTATGTAAACTATACAAGTCTGCATGTATATGGCATATATATATATATATGCAAATTAATAATATGCACATACTGAAAAATATCCCATCCCTGTAAATACTGCTTAACATTCCACAAAACCCTAGTCCAACTATTGGGGCCCCTGCCATTTCCGGATTTCCGTAAGCGACACCAAAAGGAACACGTGGCAGCTACGGAAACTTCACAGGCTGCGCCCGTCACATGTTCACATGTTATGCACGAAGCCCACCGCTCCAGCAGCTACAGGGCACGTTTCGCGTCCTTAAGGATTCTATTGCTTTGAAAGTCTGTTGCGGATTCTAAAGATACCATAAAGGTGCTAAAGGCTCTATATCGCAGGCTTCTGCCTGTCCTGCTCGGACAGAAACGGGTTCACAGTCTTCCAATCCTGGCCGGACCATGGGCAAAAGGACTGCAGCACTTCGAACTACCACGGCCCATCCAAGTGAAGTAATATAGGGGCCTTAATAATTAGAAAACGGTTTTGGGGTATATGATGCTATGGCTACAACAAGGAACCACCAAAATATAGTATTGGTAATTATTGAAGCTCCTATATTGGCCACGTAGAGGTATTTCTGTCGCTTCTCATGGCAGGGTCCTCCAACTGATTGCCAGACAGCAAGCTGCCGAAGAGAAATTCGAACCAAACCTGGCAAACGTGGCGAAAAGGCCCAGCACGTCTTGCTATACCCGCACAGGAGAGCAGCTTTGTACCTGGTTTCACTCTGGTCTCAACGCCAGCCTACGCACAGTGGCGCAGAATCAGAGTGTAGCTGAAACCTACCTTAGGTAGTTCAGCTTGGACTGCGTGGTGCTGTCATCAGCGGGGAATGTCCCAGGCTGGCTGTTCCTCTCCGGCATTGGGAAGCCGAAGGGAAAGCGCCTGGAGAAAAGGCTCTACAGCGATCTGCTGAGCAGACCTCGATGCAGAGCCGAGAGTGGTGTTGCCTGGCTCCACCTGACAATCGAGATAGTTTGGAAAAAGACTACAAAACTAAACGGCACGCTTCCCCCAAACAGGGAAGCAGCAGCTCGTCCAGCGTAAACGCGGACCAACAACTCAAAGGTTCAGCTCTCCGACGGAAGGCTTTTCCTGCACGTTCTCGCCCACCTCCTCTTCTTCCATCTCGAAGGGAAGCATCAAATGCAGGAACAAAGCCAGCAGCGTGCCGATGCAGTAGGGTGTCTTCAGGATGATGATGAGGGAGTCGCGCCACATCTTCTTGCTGTCATCGTACTGCACGCAGCAGTTTCCGTTGTTTCCGATGCAGGTGGTCACGGTGCGAGTGGCCATGACAGGGGCCGTGTAAGTGCCACCCATGCCAGTGCAGTCGATCTCACCTTTGGCTTCGTGGTGAGCTAACAGAGTGGCGGGATGCATACTAAGTGAGCCCAGCTCTGAAAACCTTCTAAGACCGCTCTCCTCCATCCATCCCTCGTGTCCTTCCCTCTCTCCCTGCCTCGCTACGCCGCGTTTCCCTCCTGGTCTGTCTTCCACCGCGCGCGCGCGCGGTTGTGCACATGAAGGAACAGCTCATATGTGGCTTGTCAAGACGAGTCGCTCATAGAGCTGGCGGTGTAGGCACCCTTGGTGCATTGGGATGCCTGGGATTCGTACTCCTCGGTCGGGAAGACCGCGCAGACATCCTGCAAGGCAGAAAGATCTCCGTGGCTCTCAGGGACTCGGGGGAGGGGCGATCATCCCAAACCCATGAAGCCCCTACAAAAGACCCTTAATGAAGGAATATATACCTTTAACCACAACATTTAAGGCCCCTGTAATCTTAAGGTATATATTCCTTATTTAAGGGGTATTGGACGTCCTCGTCCCCCTAAACCCTAAGCCCATGAAGTCCCTAAAAGAGACGTCCTTGGCGGGCCAGAGTCCGATGTTGTGCTTCAGGTTGCCGCCGTGGAACCCTGCGAGGCCACCCCCTTCGGCCTCGTTTTTTCTCACATTTGGACTCCGAGCTCTTTGTAGGGACAAACAAGTTGGGTTTAGGGTTTAGGGGTTTAGGGGTTATAAGGGGTTGTAGAGACTACAACGACACCAAGACAACGTGTGGAGGCACAAGAGTATACCTGCTGCGTTGCAAGTTCAAGAGCAGCTTCTTCTACTCCTCGAAGCGCATACTGTAACAAGTATAATAGTGGTATGGAGGGCAGCGGTCATACCAAGCCAACGGCACATGCCAACATCGATCTTATAAGTATTGCAAATACCGACACAAGCATACACAACGGCCGTTGGCGTGTACTTGGGTTTCAGATGACTCTGCACTGTCATGCAAGTGTCGCGCTCACGACAAGCCACATCGTGAGAAGCTCCCTTTCTCGCTACTGCAGCGAGGATTTTCTGAATCTGTGTCTACCTTGTTGCGCATTTGCTCTTAGTTGTTGCTGAAGATGTGTGTCGATGGCAACACTGAGCAAAATGAACCTTTCAAGCGAACCTCTCATGCTCAGGTAAGCCACCCAGTTCGGCAGGGCTGCCACCCCGACGCCAACCTTGGCGACTCCCAGATGATATGGTAGGGCGCAGAGTCTTAGAATTTACTGTCGAGGCCGGGTTTCGAGATTATGTCGCATCCTGCATGTCAGCACTTCAAGTTGAGTCCTCCTTTCATGGTTCACCAGAAGTTCGCCAACTGGAAGATAGCTTGTGGCCGTGTTGACTGACCGTTGGTGCGCTGCCCGGAATGGACAATGTTCCGGCTTCATGTAGGGGCCTACTGTAAATAAGTACCAATACTATTTTGGAGGGCTCGAGAACACCCGTAGCCAGGGATCGCTCAGAGCCCCAGTGCGGTGATACCGCACGCAGCGCAGCCATCGGGAGCCCTAGTTGGCATCGTGGTCTGCGCAAGCGGAGATCAAAGGCACGCGCCCGTTCTAGGTGCGCTTTTCTGAAAGGCTGCCGGCCCGCAGCCCGCGATCTACAGCGCCTACACCGACACCATTCTGCTCCCCCACTTGGGGCTTGGACGTCGGACGTCGAAGGCCAACCGGAACCGGCATCACATGGGCCGTGGGCGTGGCCAGAATCAAGTATGGGCTGGTTCTGGATCAGGTTATCGTGTTTGGCCTGGAGCCTTTTCTCCACAACTTCCGCGAGAACGGAAAGCCCCTTGGAAAGAAGATGTTCGAGGAGGCCAGCAAACCTTTCCTTCGTACTCGTCAATGAGGCCGACCGTACCTGGTGGGACGAACAATGGGGGGCCAGCAGACCTGCCGGGGTCCACTACAGCCTCTATCCAGGCGGCACTCAATACAACCAGAAAGGCGGAGAACCGAGTATCACGCCTTCGCTCGGCACAGGTGGAGGCGGAGAAGAAGATGAAAGATTACGAACAAAAGCTCAAGGACGCGCTGCTGCGCGAAAGGCAGCGTTACGCGAAGGACTTGGAGCGACTAGACAAAGAACTCTTGGATGCCGAGGAGGCACAGGAAGTCGCAAGAGCAGGCCTACGTGCTGCTTTCCTGGCAGAGCAATCTCACGGCGCCGCAATAGATGTGGACATGGGGGCAGACATGGCCGACGTGGAAAGGACTTTCGAGGCCTGGACATCCGAAGATCAAGACACTTCCGACCAAGTGCTGCGAAGAGCAATGGCAGGTTTGCCACCTACAACGCCTCTGCGAAGGACGACAGCCATGCAGCGCACTCCGGGTCCACAGGAACATGGCCTGAGAGCTCCGACTGGACCGGAAATCCCACAGTCTGCAATATCAATGGCAGCAGCAGATCCGTACCTGGCGGTGCACACTCCTACCTCTATTCCGCCCGGTTTGATGCCTGCTACCCCGATGACTGGGACTGCACCTGCCTTAGGAAGCGCGCCTATGCATCCCCCCTCGGAGATGCCTGCAGTGGTGCCAGCTGCGGCGCCCAACATGGCTCCGCATACGGCAATCACTATGTCAACGGCCGAGAGTGTCGAAGCACCGCCAGGCTACGGCCCAAGCCCCTCGCTTCAGGAAAAGCTCTCTCGAAGGAGGGCTATAGAACCGTTTGGGGGAGCCAAACCCGCCAGTGCAGGCGGACCGAAAATGGAAGCAGGGACTCTGCCTGCCATGCCCTACTGGGGCTCCGGGACAGCGTGTACAGATCCTGGAGGACGATGGAGAAGGCAGCGAGGACATCGATCAACCGCATTGGCGCCCTCCAGGCGTCTCTGCTCCAGGAGACTCTGCTTAGCGGTTGGTCCCCAGCGAAGGGCGGTGTGCAACAGCCTCCCTGACCGCCCTCTCACCATGGTTCACGCTGTGAATCTATGCTGGGAGAGGCGCGACGGCGGTTGGACACACTACCGCTATTCACTGCTGGACCAACCCGATGAGATGCCAGCCCGTGTACATAAAGTAGCGCTAGGGCGTAGCCTTTTTCATGTGCCGGACGCTCTCTTTCCGCGGCCTACCTACATGTACGGGATCTGTCCTCTGGTCCATCCGGACTCCCCTCCTCAGCTCAGCGTACAGACTTCCTTGCCTGGACTTTTGTCGTCCTCGATCCAAGGTGGTGCCGATTGGGTTTTGTCGGCTATACCTTGCGGTCCTCGCCATGTGCGCAAATGGGATTCTCCTTTTCACTCTTTTGGCAGCAGCCACGGAGTTCCTTCAGCTACTTTGCTTTTCCGCACTCCCCGCTTCGGAATGGGTCGCTGGCCCTCTTTTTCGGTTGGACTTCTTTGCAATGTGCCAAATACCCGCATCGGTGGCTCTGGGGCGGGAACTTGCAAGATGTCACCCAGATACCATCTTCGACCTACTTGGTCTCCCTTTTTGTTGCCTGGACTTTTGTCCTCCTCGGCACCTCCCATACGCACGCCGTTCTGCGCTCGGGAAGGTCGCCCCCGCCTAAAGGCGTTGAGCCTCCAGTGCTCCGCCCGGTCCTATGTCACAAGAGAGCTCTCCACCAGGTGCCTAATAGATACATCGGTGGCTCTGGGGTATCAACCTGCTGGAGGTTCTCCGCCTGCCTTTCCTGTCCGGCGAATCCTGCTTATTCCCGGCTCTCCCCCTTCGGGTCTAGTCCCTAATCCCGATTCTCTTAGGGACGGTTTTTGGAACCATGGCGCTTCTGCCTTCCTGGGGGCCTGCCTCTTCTGGTGGTCCGCACAAGCCACATCGGTGCTGTTTGGCGCTCTGCTCCTACTACACATCACCCTGTGTCGGCTTCTCTTCTGCCGGTCCGGCCTGTTAAAGTCACCCTTGGGCAGGTCCCTCTCGGTTGGGTTCTTAGGGCCATGCAAAGAAGTTCTTTTGCCATTAGGCTATGTCGGCACCAGCTCCCCTGTTCTTCCTTGGCAGGCCAATATCAGGCGCCCCTGCAACAGGTCGACACGGCGATTGTGCTCCAACCTTAGCCGTATGCTTTTAGGGCTTCTGGCCTTTTCCAGCCTCCCACGCCCGATCACGGCTGCCCCACCAGGACTCATTACCTCACTTGCTGCAGTTGAGCGCATCATTGCCAGGCTTCCCGAGCCACTACCACCCATACCCTGCAGAAGCACTCAGGGTGAACAGCCACAGGCCTATGTTTTCCCTCACGGCGTTGATGTTGTCTCGCTGCCTTTGCCACGTGGACACTTTGTAGATACCCCACCGCGTACTTGGTTGGGAGTTGAAGTCTATGCCCCTGGATACCGAAAGATCTCCTTTGGTCTCAGGCTGGGCATATGCCCCACACTGGCTGCAGCAACGAAGCAGGTGTCCAGGCACTATACTACATATCATCGGCACATGTCCGGCATTGCTCCTCTTCGACCTCAGCGTTATGAGGGCATTGCAATGTTCATCGCCTTCCCTGCTTGCTTAACCCAGCTCCAACGGTGTGCCGTAGTCTTGGATCTTTCCCGGGTTCACGGCCACTACGCTGCCGATGTGTTGCCGGTCATTTGTACATGGGATGTCCTCCACAAAAAGGTAACCAGCATCATTGGGGGAGAGCCTGCCGATTGTGACTTCTGGATAGGGCCCCAGCGAAGGCGAGCTCTTCCGAACGCGTCATTTTCTTTGGAGCATGGTGACGTGATCGTCGTTACCCCTGCCGATATGGATCCCGGCCATGCGGTGCACATCAGCCAGCTCTTCTCCAATGATACGCAGTGGACGGTTCTACACCACGTCTTCCCCGAGACCCTCCTGCCAGGTTTGGCGGTGTACCTCCGAGACTTTGTTCATCCCTTCGCCGGACGTCACTTGGAGGGTTGTAATGTTCAGGCTAGGATCAGTCAGCTCCTTGGCGTCGATGATGACGACCTGTATATACGAACCCCGGCCGGCCTCTCTGACCTTGATGTGGCTGGGGAGCCCTGCCACTGTCTTGTGGTTGCGGCTTCTGCTTCCAATCTTCGTGAGAAGTTTGGCCGAGTCCCTTTCACACTTGTCTTTGACGCACGCCCCATTGGGTCAGGCTTTTGTCTTCTTCACACGACTGCCGCAGAACATTGCTTGGCTGATCTTGCATCATGTGTTGGAGTGCCGACCGAACTCAGCCACTCCCTTGCTCTCGGCATAGTTGCCACTGCTGAGCCCTCGGAGTTGGGGTGCTGCCTTATAGAGGTTACCTGGCAAGGGTATGCCGGTCGCGGGCCGCTTCCCTTGCCACAAGGCCCATCTCAGTGGCCCTTTGCCATTACCTCTGCCATTCGACAGGCCATGCAAGTCACTCAGGTTACTCACACCTCAGGCCTGGCGCGCAACCAGGTCGAAGGGAATCATGCTCCTCTAGAGCAGGATCAGGACAGCCCCCGTTCGGGCACCACTTCCGATACTACTGACCACACACCGACATTCCTGGCCCGATTCTTAGTGCTTGCCTGGCATCATGCCTCACAGAGTGTCAATGTGCGGCTCCGTATGCCCGCCAGCACACAGGCCGCACTGGACGAGATAGCCACTGCACTCGACGGTGACTTCTATAATCTCTTCTCGCAGCTTGCCCCAGCGAAACAACAGCTCTCTACACATTGGGGCACTGTCCTTGCTCTGCCGGCCTGGGCGCAGGACGAGCCTCTGTGTATTTTCGACCTCCGGGAGATCGACGGCCGGGTGTTTGTTGCAGACCTGCCTTGGCAAACAACGTATGCCGATCTCATCCGGAAAGCCGATCTTGATCCAGATCAGCATTATGCCGTCTACCCTTTCGGGGCCGGGCATCAGCTCGGTACAGCCGTTGACCTCGTCCTAGTGCCATATGGGGTCATCTGTTTCTGTCGGCCGGACTCTTTGGTACCACATGCACCCACCCTTGCCCGTGTGCTTTCAGGTCTTACACAGTGGAACGAGGATGTTCCTATCCCCACCGACGGGGCTTGGAATCGAGCACAACAGGTTTGCCTTGTCCACGAACAAGGCATGCAAGGGTTCACTCTTCTTCCAGGTCGCTCAGACCATCGCAACCTAGATGTTGCCAACGCGCTAGGGTTGCCGCACCACTGGACCACCATACAGCTAGCCCACCCGCCTATGCGTGATGTGGTTATAGGCGGTAGGTTGTGCAAAGGCGTTGCCAGTGTTACTGATCGGGTTCCTAACGTACCCATTCCGCCGCGTCGGCCCGGACCCGATATCTTCACTATCCTTGTGGATTGCAGACCCTTGCTCATGGGTCTGGAGCAATGGGTTGTTACGGATCGGGACTGCTCCCATACTGAAATGACTGAGCACTACGAGCTGTGGGCTCCGCCGAACCATCAGGTACAGGTTGAGGGGTCTCCCCTCGAAGGTGACCGCCTTCTTGTCGTGCCCGGTCACGTACTTGTTGTACAGTTTGTCCCAGTCACGCCTCCCAGTGCAGTCCACGTTGAGGATGGTTCTCCCAGCCCAGGTATCATGGAACCAAGGACAGGCGAAGGTGATGAGGAGTCCGATGACGCTCGAGCACTCGGCAGCCACCATGGCAGCTCTGATGACAGCGGTGCGCATAGCCGCACCCCCCGGCGTATACCCGTCGCCCCCTCTGAGGCTTCCCAGTGCAATTCCCTGCAAACACTGCGCTGGAAGAGAGGGAGATGTAGGTTTGTTGACAGACCCACTGGTAGCACTTCCACCAGCCATAGTAGGCCCCCTGCAAGGCCTCCACTTGTGTGTTCCGCCACCTCTGCCACATCAGGGGTAGCTCTTGGTTTTCTCTGTCAGCTACCTGCCCCTACAGCCGCAAGTGCCCGTGCGCTCCTCTCTGCTGTTCTTCTTGGCCAAAGCACCACCCCTGCGGCAGCATTCGGTCCCAGCAATGCGGTCTACCTCGGCGGGAGACAGGACGGAACACAGTGGCTCGCGATCCTTGGTGTCTCCCTTTTGCTTTACTTCCTCTGCGGATTGCTCCAGACCTGGTATCGGCCAGTTAAGACAAAAGGCACCACGGATGCAAAAACACTTGTCGAGCCACAGGGCAACACCGCCCACGAAGTTCAGCATTTGGCTTTTCTAAGAGCCATTGTAATGCAGTTAGGGGGTAGATGGCTTCGCGCTGAAAGACCAGACCTTGTCGGCGTCGATGATGACTCTGAGGATGAGGATGACATATCTGCGTCAGCGGATGAAGCCCTTGTTCAAATACCGTGCCAGATCCTAAAAATAGGATACACGCCGGAACAAGTCACCACCATCATACGCATTCCTGCCACACTTGATGAATTTGTGTACGCGATCCAGGCGATGCGTTCTCCTAATTTCCGCAGGCTTTATCCCGCACTGATGCCGGCTACACCACAACCCACAGATGGTTATGCCGTTTATCTTGCCGGCCCAGCCTGGGCCTACAGCTTCCCAGGTGTCTGCTTTGACACAGCTGCCATTGACGGCAGGCTCTTCGCTGTGCAAGCACCCGATTACGCCACTAAGGAAGAGCTTGTCGCCTTAGCCAAGTGCAGAGATAGACGACCCACCAACATTGACGTTACTGTCGGTACGGACCAGCTCCCCCTCATGCCTGGTCAACTGACCCATCTCTTCCCAGGTACACTCGTTCGCTTTACAGATGCAGGAACGGTTGCCCATGTGCTTGGGGATCTCGGTCAACAACTGCTACAACCTGCATCATGGCAACAGGCGCCGCACCCGCCTACTTTCTCGTCAGTCGACGTTTACTGCGTCGCACACGCAGACACTCATAGTTTGTGTTTTGCCGACACACACAATCCCTTACAGTATCGACGAGCAATTGCCTTAATTGCCGGAGCCAATGAGCGTCATATGCGGATCCAGGCTGCACAACCACGCCCACTGGATGCGGCCCTCCACGGCTACATGTGCCGCACTATCCTTGCTGTTGCAGATCCCATTGCCACACGTGAGGTGTCTTGGTGCAGCTGTCTCGTGGACTGTCGACCCATCCAACATGGTTGGCTATCTGTTACCGCTTACGCAGGGGAATTGGACCTCACCGCCTTGCGTGCACAGCTTGCTGTCGGAGCACCACGCGGTTGGGCCATTGCCATACACCCCGACAGCAATTCCGGCCGCATCAGAGTTACGCCAGGCCAGATCTTTGTGGTTGAGTACACTCAACATGAGCACACGGCAGCCGGGACTCTCAACCTTGTACACGCCTCCGGCCATACAGGCCCTGCCGCCTCGACTGCCTTGTCAGGTACTGCCCAACCGGGCAGTAACACTTTGTCAACTCCCGAGGACACAGAAGTCCTGCCTGCCACAGTCGTACCTGGTCGCGGGCCGGTACAATCTGAGCTCGTGCCCTTTTTGCTCTTTGCGCAAGAGTACTGGCCGGAGCTGATTGTTCCATCTTTGCGGTTCCCACTCCGCCTCGAGGAGGCGTTGACATCTGTTACACAAGTTCGCCTCCCGGAGGCGCAAAGGCAACGTCCGAGGTTGATTGCTGTTTTCCCGCAGCCCAGAACACAACAGATCTGCGTACTAGCTTTGCCACACTGGAACGCTGCCGGAACGGCTGTTTTAGTTGATCGTAGAGTTGCTCCTTGCCGCACTTTCGCGATCTTCTTGCCAGTCTATGTGACAAAAGCCGAGATACTCAGGATCTCCGGCCTCGCCGAAGACACAGTGTGCTCCGTCTATGTTAAGGACGTCCCCTGGCCGGTTCAGGCACAAGACTATGTTTACGTCGAAGAAGGGGATCTCCTCGTCATTTGTGATGTTGATGACGATCTGGGTCGCCTGCCCACAGCACAGGAACTTCTCACAACTGGCCGCACATGGGATGTGAACCCATACATACCAGGTGAACATACAGGCCAGGTTTGGGTCCTCACTGATGGCGAGCAGGCTGCCACCCATGTCGACCGAGACAATTTTGCTGCTAATAGTGCTCTTACAGCTGCAGCTCTCCATCTTCCTGCTGGGCACTTCACACTTGTACAGGCTCATCCAGACATTTGGGATCATGCGCGAGCAGGGGCCCGATCTCACAGCGTCTTTCTCGCATGCCAGCTTGCTGATTACCCGCAGATAAGCCATCGACCCAAGACCCCCTATGTCCTGGACCTACGGCCCTTAGCACTGCCCATCACATGGGCATATGCTACCAATGGTTGTCCGGGAAGCCACCAGCCATCAACATCCTGACACGTATGTGCATATCCCCCCATCGGGGGACATGAGTGCCCAGGCCAACCAGACATACGGTAGAGCCGCTAGCTCTTCAGCTTCGTCCTCTACTGATGCCGGTACAGGTGGCTCGCGTCAACCTGGTCGTCAATACGACCCACACGCAGCCATGCCCGAGCCAACCTTGCCCACCCTGGATTGTGTTGCCCCGACTACAGAGGCTTGTGACGTTGTCACACCTACTTCAGCAGGCCAGAGTCGAGAAGTCAAGTGGTCATCTGTTAAAACGCAAAACGCCTTTGGTGAAGGCAGACAGATTGCCACCCCTGTCCTCCTCCGGTCAGCCCTTGCCTTATGGCGCGGATGGTTTCCAGGTCAAGGTTCGGCCTCTGCGTTACTTTGCATCAGCTTCCAAGTGAGCATCGGGATCCTATTTGCTGTTGGATCCCTCGGGCTCCTCTTGTCATGTATGCCAGCAGGCGCCCTTTTCCCGCTGTTCTGGGGCTACAGGCAAGGTAGACACTTGCAATGCCTTGTTGTCGCCATAGTCGTTGGAATCTCTCTTACTGGGGCCAACGCAACCCCTACTGTTCATGTTGGGCATGGCAAAGTTGAACTTGATAGTATGCCGACATTCAGGCTAGTGCCTACACCATGTCGCAACCACATTCCTCGCCCTTCTGTCCCAGAACGGAGCTGCACTCTTTTTCTGCCCTGGAGGGCCGCCGCAGACTCAGACTCAGATGATGAGGAAGAGACATGCCACATCCTTACTTTGTTGGAGTGTTGTGTGCGCCGCCCGGATTGCCAAGCCTTCTACCTTGCCGCCACACTCGTCGAGGTTCTGGTTACACATAATGCCCGTTTCCATGCCGCTGCTGCCAATGCACCGGCACCCAATCGGTTATCCATAAGTCTAGATGCGACTTTAAAGCAGTCACCCTATCAGCAGCTCTGCCAAGGTCTTGCCGACATACTTCCCGCCGCCTGTCAAAATCTTTCCCATGCCGCTGCAACTGACTGGCTTGACAGCGACCATGATAGTCTGCGGCATTTCCCCCATGCTGCGCCCAGCTTACGTGACGCGCTGCCGCATATTGAGTACTGGCACCGGCAAGGCAACCCAGGTACCCCTACCTGGGTTGATGTATACACAGATGGCTCCGCAGGGGGTCGACAAGAGCCATTGCTCTCAGCTCCTTGTGGATGGGCGTTCAATGTATGGGTCACAAGCCCTGTCGGTTGCTTCTATTATGGCCATGCAGCCTCTACCTCTGCCGCTCCACACACTCCCTACTGTCTAGGAGAGCCCTGCGACACTCCACTTGTCAGTGAACTTCTTGCGTTAAACTGGGCGCTATGCTGGATCATTGAGTATGGCCCGGCACTCCAGTGTCCTATCTGCCTGCAATACGATTGCATTGCTGCCGGGTGATGGCACTTTTTCGCAGGCTGTACCGGCACAGCTACCGTCTCTGGAGAATTATCCTGTCCTCAGTCATGTCACGGTCGTCTTACGTCAAATCGCTGCCAGGCGAGTGGACTTGCGCCATGCACACGTGCGTGGCCATCGAGGTGACTTAGGCAATGAAATGAGCGACGCGCTGGCCAAGCAAGCACGACTGACTCCCGCTTCCTACGAAGACAGAATCTTGCCCGACTGGCCCGGGCAGCTCGTCCTTCATCCCATGCTCGATTGGACATGGATGCTAGCTAGCCCAGTTGCCGATATGCCTACGCTCTATGCATTGGAGGCAGAGGCTAGCCGCTTACAGCAGGCCGTCCCTGCCGCACGGGCAGCCCCGGATATGGGCCGACAGCATACTGCCGGAGTCAGCGGACAACTTGTGACCTTTAGTTTGCGTGCTGCTACGTACAACATTCTCACTCTCCTTGACAAGCCTCCGGGTACCAAGGGTAGAGGTAGACTCGAAGGCATGAAGCTGCACGGGCGACGTCATCTGCTGATTCGCCAGCTGCTCGAAGCACAAATACTCTTCCTCGGCCTGCAGGAAACGCGCGTTCAGGAAGCAGCCACGCTCCCTGACAAGCAGTTTATTATGCTGCACTCCCCTGCCAATGCGGCCGGCCAGTTCGGCTGCGCATTGTGGATCAGCCGATCCATTCCTTATGCTGTCTGCATCGGGCAGCGCTATTACTTCGAGCTATCACATTGCACAGTTGCCGCCTATTCACCGCGGCACCTCCTTGTCCATATCACTGCCCCACACTTGAACATAGCAGTTCTGGTTGCCCACGCACCCGCAGACTCCCAAGACAGCAATGGGGTAGTTCGGGACTTTTGGAAGGAGCGTACTAAAGAGCTCCGCCGCATCCCCACAGGATCTCCTCTTTTAGTCCTCATGGACGCTAATGGGCGTCTAGGTAATCTCGAAAGTCAGGCTGTCGGGCCTCAAGGCGCAGAGCTAGAAAATCCAGCAGGCTCCGCCCTTCATGAGTTCCTACTAGCACACAGGCTATACCTGCCATCGACTTTCCCGGCGTTCCATAGTGGAGACTCTTGGACATGGCAATATGTGCCCGGCACCGAGCACCGTATCGACTATATCGCTGCTTCCGAACAGTGGCGTCAAGTCGCTCAAGATACCCATGTTTGGTACGACATCGAAACCCTGCAGAAGAAATGTGACCACCTACCAGTAGTCTGGAATTGCGAGTTTGCCCGCACGGTAGGCCAGTCTTACCCCACATTTCGGCGTTCGGCTTGTCGTCCCAACCACTTGGACCCAAATCTCGACTGTCGAGCTTTTCAGTGCGGTGTTGAAAACCTGGCAGCCATTCCCTGGCAGGTCGATGTTGATGCACATTACTTGCATTTTGCACACGGTTGGATCAGCCAAGGCCGCGCTGTGTTGCCTAAAAAGACTCAACGGCCACAGCAGACCTTCTTGACCCCGGGCACACTAGGGCAAGTTCGGGACCGCAAGCTTCTGCGTCAGCGCCTGCGTGAGGCCGAGGCAGAGGTAACCCGACGACATTGTGTTGTCGGCTTTGCAGCACTTACGCACCACCGTGCCGGCACAACGCTTTCATTTGCAACGGTCGATCAGACCTACCGGCGGTTGCGGGACGCTGACCGCATCGTTGCGCAATGTTGGATTGCCCTCCGCCGTTCCTGTGTACAGGTACGTCAGGCGGTCAAGCAGGACAGGTGTGCATACCTCAAAGGACTTGTCTCAGATGTTGCGCAGGCCAGCTTCATGGATCCCAGGCACCTTTTTGCCTGCGTACGCAAGGCATTCCCTAAGGCCGCCCCTACCAGGCGCACGAAGTTCACCCCACTCCCTGCAATCCGCCTACCAGATGGCACTCTTGCGGCTACCACCCAGGAACGGTCCAGCCGTTGGCGTGCACATTTTGCGGCACAGGAGATCGGAGAGGAAGTCTCCCCCCAAACTTATATTCGACAGCTTGCCGATGTCGATCATAGCCGCACCGGCTTCTGCCAGCCCACCTTCGACTGGCGTCTCCTTCCCACTCTTGCAGAGTTGGAACGATCGATAGTAAGGTTACAAAAAGGCAAGGCCGCCGGGCCGGACGGCGTTACCTCCGAATTGCTTAAGTTGCATACAAAGATGGCATATTCGTTGGATCTGGTCCTCTGGTTTTTGCGTCTGGTCCTCCTATATTCTGGCTCAAAGACTATGATGCTCTGGATGCTCCTTGATGCTCTGCCATGCTCATGGTGCTTGTTGATCGACAGACTGTGACCAGATGCGTACCCATGCGTGCGAAAGAAAGAAAAAACCTTAACCCATTCCCTAATAATATTAAAAGGCTGAAAAAATCTGATGCGCATAATTGTTTGCTGCTGTAGGATTAATGCTGTCTGCCGCTGCTCCTTTCACCACTATGATAATAATCGGATACGCATATCTTTCAGAATAGAACTTGTCTACTATCTGCTGCTGCTGCTGCAGCTCCTCGGACGACTCTCATACGCTCCAAGACTTGATCTGGCGAGTGTTGCTTGTGCTCCTGACTGTGCAAAAGCAAAGATGTACCCTTGCAGCTGCTGCTGGTCCAAAAGGGCAGAGATGACGAAAGTGACGAAAGATGGCCATGGCCGCCCTCCGCATTTCGGAAGCAAGGATGCTCTCAGATTGGTTTTGACGGGCAAGTACAGGCTCAGCCGGATGATCCAGGTGATCAAGACCTTGGAGAGCTCCGTGCCGAGGTTGCCCAAAGCGTGTGATGAAGCTTTCTCTAAGTCCAGCAATTAAATGCATTTATCTCATTCCCACCGACACCAGATCTTACCAAGGCGTGGCCGTCAGCTTGGTGTCTCGCCCGCCGGCTGCGTCGAGTTGCAGAAGCTTTCGAGAAGCAGCAGATGAGCATGGAAGACAAGAAGCCGAAACATGCTGAGCGTTCCAAGCAGTAGTTTTTCTAATGAT
Source organism: Symbiodinium sp. CCMP2456 (assembly GCA_905221635.1). Lineage (NCBI taxonomy): Eukaryota > Dinophyceae > Suessiales > Symbiodiniaceae > Symbiodinium > Symbiodinium sp. CCMP2456. Next base: position 117,695 of record CAJNDV010031342.1, on the reverse strand, counting down.
GGCTGGCATAGAAGCCAGGAAGATCCGTGGCGGCACCGTCGCCAAATCAAAGTTGTTTTGACAACTCTTAGTGCCGATGTAAGAGCAGTACCTTTCCTCGGAACAACAGCGAAAAGATTTATGCCTGTGTGAGCTCATGGCCAGCATGTCATCGTCGTGATCGCAGGACTCAAATGTTTGTGTGTGCAAGCGAGTGTCATTTTGGCAAAGTGCTTCCGTGCAGTGGCTCTTCAAGAGAATGGAGCAGCATGTACTGTTGGGGGTCCAAACTTCTCAGGTTTCGTGTGGCTTAGGGTTTTCCAGCATCCTATAATACATGGGTGAATATGGATCAAAACAAATCACTATATTTTAGGGCCTCGTCTTAGGGTTCTCAGGTTTGAAGCTTCGGCGGTCGTGGACCTTGGGCTAACGAATAATTTCTTCAGGCACTAAGGGTTGATACGAGTTTGGAGGGCTTTGGGGGCTTGGGGTATTTCTCCCGTATGTAGATGACTGGAGCCCCAGGGTTACAAGCTTTTACGGTTTGGCGTTTATTTTCCGGGTGTAGGAGCTTTGGGATTCAGTCTAGGACATGTTCAGGTGCAGGCCATTACAGAGTTTATTTCGGGTATACAGAAGATATATGGTACATACACATAGGGTCTTTAGATTCTATAGACAAGAAGCTGGGGTTCACCTCATCTAAGCTTTGCACACGACATAGCTTCGACCCTGAACCCTGAACACCCCCAGCTAGAAAGCTATGGGCCGGGTGTGTGTTTGTGCTGCAGCAGATGGATCTCGGTGCCGCAGTTCGCTCGGCCTGCCAACGGGTAGATTCTGACAGTGCCAGGGGTCGGTTGGCAACAAAGCTGCAACATCGTGGAACTGGGGTTGCTGGCTTCTCGTGGGATAGCTTGCAGCGAGCACGTGTTCGGACCCTTTATTGATATGGGATTTTGTTTGAAGCATGACTTTGTTGCTGCGCTTCTTGCTTAAACATATTAACAAGCCCAACTACACAGGAGCCAGCAGAAGATACCGCTGAAGAAGACAATCGTCAAGCGACGCTACAACAACTCCAAGCGATCTACACATTCGGCTCCGACCCAAACAAAGAAGCCGCTTGACTAGCAAGCTTTGTCCATCTGTTCCTGAATCGCTCTCTGGACACAATTGAACCCAAGTAGATGCAAAGCTAAATTCGTCAATTATAGAAAGCAAAGGTACTCGTAAAATCCTTGAAAGCTCAGTGCTGAATCCTTCTTCCGCTTCCACCATTCGCTTCCCAGGCCGCCTCCGGAGAAGGATCGTTTGGAGGCCGTCCTCGCCTTGAACACCTGCCACTGCACACGAAAGACTTGCTTCAAGCGGCTGCGGGCGGTTCGGAAAGGGCTCTTCGAGTTCTGTTCCTCTTTCCGTTCACTTGGGAAAGTGGAGCAGGATGCTTTTGTACCTAGTCATAAGTCAGACATAGGTCTCCAATGATGTTAGTTGAGTTTGTAGGGGCGGGTGGGAGCTCTGGCAACAGTAACAGCACGCTGCTCAACATTTAGCTGGGTTGTTTGCCACTAAGATTTCCGACAGCCTTCATCGTTCTCAAGGTGATGGTGACAAGAACGGGAGACAATTCTACGACGTGCTTGGAGTGCAACTAGGACGCCCTTGCTTATGCAAAGCTCTGGGGATTGGCAATGGCCGGCTCCACAAAGCTGGTGTAGGTCTTACGGACTCGCGATATGCTTGCAACGTGCCGCTGCACCGTGCTGAGAAGAGGGCTCGGAGTGTGGATAATTTTCTGCTTCGCCTACATGGTACCGTCGCAGAAATTTTGCCTACAGGGCCTTGGCCTCAAAAGCTCTTCGCAACAGAAGCCTCGATGGGTTCTTTAGAAGCCGGGTTCTACTTAGGTTCCGCATGGCCCAAAAGCAAGAACGCCGCGGCTCCAGCAAGGATGGGCCTGACGACTCCGGCGACGATCGGGCGCTTCCAGGCGAAACGCTTCAGGATGATGAGGACCTGAGGCTTGAAGTCAACATTGACCGGGAAATGTGGAATCGGTGGCTAGTCTTGCGATCTTGAAGTGCTTCGCTCCATATAGGGGACATACATACATATTCAAGGGTAGCCTCGTTGTTGCCATGATTGCCGATTCCTGCTGTCCCCGAGCTAGTACCGTTCGGACAGACAAGCACTAAACCCGAAGCCTAAACACCGTAGAGAAAGGATTATGATATATTTTGAAGACTCCTTCTCCAGCCTTTGTTGGGCCCCTAATCTCACTTTACTTTGTGGTGGCCAAGGCATGTCACGACGAACCACGGTTTCAACATCGGCAAGCTCCCGCGCCGTTATCTTCCTCCAGGTAACGTCATGGACCTCTACCGACACTACTGCTCGACCCAGCCCCTAGACCACGCCTCGCACCTTGAATCGCAGACTTCATTGTTGTGTGAGGATACATGTGCCAATACTTGTTGCTTTAGTTTCTAAGGTATTCGACTTTCAAGATTCGGTACCAGAAGAAGTGGAAGTCATTCCTACCTTTCCGCCCACAATCCGAATTTGCGCAATGCAATCAATGCTTCGACATCAAGCAAGAAATCAAGGGGGAGAAGGATGGGGATGAATAGCTGTTTTCAAAGATCAAATATTACATAGATGTCGTAACTCGCAAGCCATTCCGACACTTCTCGGCTCGCTAGGACCTTTGCAGAAAGTTTGGCCTCGTACGCGATTACAAGGACCATTTGCGTGCAGTTGGGTTCGATCGTGAGTTGGAACAGCACTTGGAGGGCTTGGATCCACAAAGCAGCGATGCTCCCATATTGCTTATGCAGTTCGACGGAATGGACCAAGCGAAGTGGGCACTTCCTAGATTTCCGGAGAATCGAGGATCCAAAGCCCTACAACAGTATGTACGTCCTCGCTTGAAACTAGTTGGAGTCTGGGCTTCAAGATACTTGTTGACTCTGTACCTTGTCGATGCCAACATTGCCCACGACGCATCACTGACGGTCGAGGCCCCTCGCATGAAAACCATAACTACAGCCCAAAACCCCAGCTGGCCTCATAAGACCCTTAACCCTTCTAGGCCAAAACTGTTCCTGCCACTGCCCCGCAGGTGCTGTCGCGAAGCCTCGAAGCCATCATGCAGCACTGCGATGACAAGGGCCTTCGAAGGCCAGTGGAGTTGATATGCTGGGCTGCTCGCACAGGAAAGAGGAGGTTTTCGTAGGGTAGCAGAAGGTCCTTTGCTGGTCTACATTGAATCACCACAGCCGAGGCAGATAATACTGTCCGTGAAAACAAAAACCGGACAGTATTGGGGTATCTCATTTGGTTAGCAGCTACAAAAGGCTTTCGTGTTACCAATTTGACATCATCTCGAGTTGGGCACACGCACAATCGATTGGATGCTCTGTTCGGGCTGCTATCGCGGGCAGTCCGCTTTGAAGACTCGCTTCTAGACCTGGAGGACACTCGTGTGACACTTGGCTCCAGAATTCCATCATGCTGCTGCTACTGCTACTTGATTATGTTCGCACTGATTCAGCGGCTTCAACTCTTGGGTCTCGAAACTTAGGGCCTCCAGTCTCTTCTCAGGTCTGCTAGCATGGGCTCCGATACAAGGTAAGGGTGAAGTATTAGAACATGGCATTGGGCTCTAGTAGTGGCTTTTTCCTGGGACGGATACCAGTATATAGGGCTTTCACATGTCTTTCCGACTATATAGTGAAGACAGCTTGCATTTGTGATTTCTTTCAGACGCTAAGCCCATGCATTCGAATCGGCAGTACGCAATTCAGCGCAAATCATTCCTGGTCATACGGCATTCAATGTACTATGTGGCAAACTAGTTGGAAAGGAAGCTGGAGCAACTCCTTCATCGACTAAATGTGCGCTCCTGGGTCGGTCGGGACGCAGCGATGAAAGTCGTTGCCTTGGGTCACGTGAAGGATTGGCAGAAATGGTTTCTCGGATCGCAGCCCTGATTTTTGGTGTTCCGGCCCCGTAATCTAGCTATTCTTGCTTGCACATAAAAGCCCAGCTGAGATCTATTGCTCGAATCTTCCCAAACCAAACCGAACCAATCCCACGCCCAGGATTGACTCTTTCAGAGTACACTGGCACGGTGCGTTGCTGGACACGTCGGAAGGTGTACATTCTTTCACATTCTTGCGGAGACATGGTAGCTTGTCGGCAACCGAGTCTTGGGTCTGTCTTGTTCTAGAACTAGAATCGGAGACGAGGTCCCCCGTTGCTCGGGTGCAAATATTATGTTGGAATCTTGACTAGGCGTCTCTAGCTATCCTCTAACAACTTCCTAGGTTGATCTGCGAGCTTCTGAGTACTTTAGCTTATATCCACACCATATGCAGCAAGGCTGGAAGCCTAATATAACAGACTAATTCGCGAGCTTCCCATCCATGAGCACATTCAGCGATGATCAAATTGTTGTGCCAGAACGTTGCTAGCTTCGAAGCACGACTTCAGTCGCTAGGAAGGTGAACTGGTACTTAGGGAAAGATAAATAAACAGATCGATAGATAAATAAGTAAATAGATATACTTTTGGGGCTCCCACATGGCATCAATATATGTACGTGTGTATATATATACATATACACATGTGCGTGTGTGTGTGTGTGTGACTCTATGAGTACTGTAAATGTTATGGGTAAAACATAAACCTCGAAGCCGGCCAGCAGCCCAGATGTGCCAAGCGATGCACGCATTCAATCCGAAGGGCCGATGGCCAGGGCCATTCCCAAGTCTGACAACGATGTTATCTGCTATGTGAAACGCTACGCTTCGGATGAATCCGTTTCGCAGAAGCCGCTGCTGGCATTGCCACATGAGTTCCTTGCCCGGCTGCCGACACCAATTCCCACCCTCGAGAGACCTTTAGCGCCACTATCCTTGAATAAGAGGAGTGGCTGGCTGGCTTTGGCACAGGAGCTCTTTCGAAGAAGGCGAGACTCCGGTAGGGCCGTTCGCTACCTTCTGAGAGCTGCTGAGGGTGGCACCATTGCCGCCGAAGATGTTGTGCCGTTGCCTTGGCACACGTCGAACCACGAGCTTAGACTGGTTCGTTTGGAGGATGCTCCGCCGAGTTCTTTTTTCAAGCTGTTTCCAGTTGCCAAATTCAGGGCATCACTCAGGAGGTAGCTTCAGGCTCATGAACCTAAGGTTCGGAGCCCCAGAGTCCCCAGAGTCCAGCAGCATGATACCGCATGAGATCGAACTTAGGATTTAAATTGTAGAGTCCTTAGATCTGGCATGCGACCCGGGCCCGGTGGTAAAGTGCTGTGCGGACATGTGGGCTATGTCCAATTGACGATTCCCTTTGCTACCCCTCGCTGCAGAGAAGATGAAAGCATTTCATGTGCAGGTTGAGTTTGACGTCTGACTGCCCTAGTCTGAGTGCAATCAATACATTGTCAGGATGTTCTACCACTATGTAGACGCAGCTCCAGGCTTCCAGACAGGATTGGGGGCTGCCAGGGGTGCCTTGTTGCATCCATCATGGACTCGGAGGAAGAGCGACTGCTTGCAAGCGCCGATGTGGGCACTGACTCCGAGGAAGAACGCCTTTCTCAATCGCAACCAGATGTAAATTTCTCCAAAACTACCCAATACCTTCAAAACATAAGTATTCTGAACTCCCCAAACCCTGTTGATCCCAGCAACGATTTCAACCCGGATCTCACTACAGTCACTACAGTTACTCCGAACAATAGATCCTAAAAAGCTAAATGCATCAAGTCAAAGCCCTGCAAAACGAAACAACAGGACCTATGTCACTTCAGACCCAAGCACACTGCACAAAGTAATGTATTCTTTTCCTTCTGCACCAGGCTTCTCTCGCCCGGAACTGCCCTAAACCTCAACCCCAAACCCGAAACCCCAAACCCTACACCCTAAACCCTGAACCCTAGACCCAACCCTTAACCCTGAACCCTAAACCCAAAACCCCGTAGAAATAGGATCAACTACACCCCCCAAGGCCAGGAACACCGGAAGCCTGTGATAAATCCTGCCGAGGCAGCCACATCCTTCGAAGAGACCGCTTCACTTTTCTATGGCTGCTGCTGTCGAAGGAGTGCTGCAGAAGGTCCACTGCGGGTTTAGCTTCGGATGTTCACTGGTTTGTTAATTCCTTATTTCCCTGGAAACAATCTTTCTGGGTCCCTGACCAGGGCAAACGGCAGCCGAAGCCTGGAGCACGCCAGCCTAGGGCACGGCGGTCCCGAAGGAATATATATGGAACCCAGCTCCCGCCCGCGACTGGTTCGGGGGCCCCGCGAACAGTTTGTGAACAGTTTCGATGGCCACAAAGGCAGGGAACTTCAGGCCTCAATGTTTGGGTTCACTTCGGTGCTCAGACGAGAAGCCTTCCGATGTCCCCAGGTTTATGAAGAAGGCCCAGGAGGCTTGGGGTGCTGGCTGGGTGGTGCAACGTCTGGCCCTGAACCTCAGCTGGCTGCTGACTACGACCTTTTCCGGAGTCGGATGTGTCGAACTGGCTTGCAGAAGTGCGCACTGTCTGCAACAAGTGGTAGATCTGTTTGCCCTTAATGCTGACAAACCTCAAAACCCCAGAAGTTCACACTGTCCGCAACAAGTGGTAGATCTGTGTGCCCTTATAGAATAACCTGACAAACCCCAAAACCCTAATTCCTACACTCTACTGAACCACTCCTTTGCAATGAGGTCGAGACCGTGGCCCGTGCCGCCATCCTCGAGGCCGGTTTGGGTGCGACCTCGGCCTGCATCCAATTTGGCTGCGCTACAGACTACTGCCCGTACTCCCAAGCAGTGTTGCAGAGCACGTGGCGAGGTCGATGTGTGTCTTCATCTAAGTTGTTCATCTTGAAGTAGCTGCAAGCAGGTAGGTTGTCGATGTATATCGAACTGAAGGGAACGATTCAACAAATTTATTCAGGTTCGGGGATGTGCTCCACTGGCGAACGAACGATGGCCAACTCATGACCTCTGCATGGTGCAGCACCCACAAGAAGTTCTGCGCCCTCCCTACGAACGACAGACACGGGCGGAAATTCAGAGTGGAAGCCGCTGGGGCCTCCTGCCAGCCTTTCAGTGCAGCCGGGAAACGAACTAAGGCTCGCTATTTGATTTAAAAATGGGGTGCCATGCCGAGCCACCAAGGATTCATATAACTTCGAGTATAATAGTAGTTTCCCCGGCCCTAAACAGGGTGTTGGACTGATTTCACCTTGCCCTGCAGACCCAGCATGCTGCCTTCGCTTCTCATACTGTGTGGCACGAGATGCGGCAGAAGCACAAGGAGGCCAGCATGGGCAGGACTCAGGTTACAAGGCCTTTTCTTGCTCCGAGATGAAACATAACATACGTGAAGAGTCGCCTATTTCCGGAGGATATCATCATATTCGAGAACACACCTTTTTTCGACGTGGACATCCTTAAGGAACGCTTGGGAACTTGGGCAGCACCCCTCTTCTGTTTCTCCTTCTGTTTGTGCTCAGGCATCAAAAATCAGTTGGCAAGGTGTTTTGTGACGATGTGATGTGAACACCTGAGGAGACTCCTATGAGATTCGCACGGTGTGCATCTGTACCCGTCATCTTGGCTTTGCTTGTGCCAGGGCAAGACTCTGGGCTGTGCTAACGAACCGTGCGACGGTCAAATGGACAACTACGAAGTCCCTGCAAGATCTGGTGTCCGTGTTTTTCGCAAGACCATGCATGCACGTGCTTGGGCGGGCTAGCCTTCAGTTTCAAGCTTGTTTCCCTGATGCTGCAACGCTGATCAGAGACCTTTGCCTGCAACCCAAACCCCAGGCGGCCGACTTCTATTACGTCAAGAGACTGAGATCTCAGAAGTCCGAGAACTTCAGCGAGTCCCAGCTTCGGACTAAGAGGAGCTACGAGGAGGTGTTTGGAGACACCAAAAAGGCTCTGGGCTACATGGTTTCATGTAGGATTTTGAAGGGGTCTAGACAGGGTTGAACAAACAAATTTTCCTAAACCCGCCACTCTGAAACCCGTAGACTCTATATAGACTTAGGAAGCCGAATCTGATCCCGTTTCATGTGCATGCACCCAAAATCCCAAGCTTAAAAACCCTAGAAGTCTGGAACCTCAAGCCACCCTAAACCGATGATGTCTACATTCTCTTGAGTTCAGGAACACCAAGTTTGAAGCCCTACGCTCTAGACTGGAAAGGATCTGGGTTTAGGACTATCAAGCTGTCACTCTATTGTATGAGGATGTAATCTCGTACCGATGGCCTCCTCGAGCAGGTCTATGACTTGTCCCAAGCCTCGACCAGCCACATGCGCACAGAGCTTGAAGATGGTGCACTCATGACAGTGAAGACAAACTGCGGCAAGCTGTACTCCCGACAGCACAACCGGTTGATGAACGTAGAGGAGATTTTTACAACGCTGTGTGTGCCGACAAAGCCCGCTTTCGTGCCACGACTACATCTATGAATCACTTGGCATTACACTACTTCACTCGAGAATCTCGCTCCCATCTCAGGCATCCACGGCTGGAAGCCCCGCCATCGATGTCAGCCGCCTGCCGTCGTCCAAGGCGTTTGCGTTGGCCGGGAATGGTATGCATGTAGCACAGGCAGGTGCCATCATGATGATAGCGGCCCTGTTTCTGGAAAGAGTGTAGCCTCCGCCTCTCTGGGTGTCTCCTAGAAAGATCAGTGTCCATATCTTGAGGCTAGTAAAGAATTATTATAATAGTGGTACGAGCAGAAAGTGCTGGAACCCGATACTCCCATGACGATGTAATCCTATATAATCCTTGACCCTATGAACATCGAGTGATAGTACCAAGAAAAACCCGTAAGACCTTCAATGCCAACGCCCTAGTCCCTAAACCGTAGTCCCTAACAAGTTGAATTCTAAATCTATCTCGGCACATAGTCCCGTTCAGGTTCAGCTTTGTGCTCTGGGGTTGAGGGCTTGGGAGTTTCTTGGGTTGAGTGGTTTCCTCTAGGATGTCTTGTCCTGAAAGCCTTCGGTGCTAGCATGATTTGGCTTGGCCTTGATATTGCATTCCAGGGCTTACGTAGTCATCACCGCATCGATGAGTTCAATTCACGCAAAAAGATATGGATATACGCTATAACCCAGGGGCAACAAATTCCTAGATCAGTCAGTACCTTTCCTAATTTGGGTTTCTATAGGACTACAACGTTCCGGCATAGTGTTTCCTGCAGGATCGGGGCATTGCTACACAAATTCGAGAACGGTGCACATACTCTGTGCACGGCTTCTAATCTGCATGTTGCCAGCTCCGAGCTCAGACCAGACTTACAGGCGAACGAGGCACGAGCGGCAACAAATTGGCCGGTCCTTGCTTCAATGATTGAAGCGGTTTTGGGGGTGTGTGCACTGCAGCCTACTACTACGCAGGAGGTTCGATTCCGCAGCCGATTTGTTTTGATTTGGTGGCTACAGGCCGTTGTAGGAGAAATGCCTCCCAAGAAGAAGGCCTCCGCCAAGAAGGCGAAAGTTGAAGAGACCTGGGTGGGCCGAATGATGACAGCATTGGGGTCTCCAGAATTAAATTGAAGATAGCTCTCGATCTGTTTGCTTGGGTTTGGGCTTTTCCATGCTGACTTTAAGTGCAACTAAGAACCTACAACCCCGAGCAAGATCAGCATCCGTGCAAGCTCGTGGAGCAATACTTCGGCCCCGGTGCTGATAAAGGTGCCATCACCGCTGCTGTGAACCACTGGCTTTCTTCGAATGGCCACCCCGAGGTAGCAAGCATCAACCAGACATGTGTACTTGCATAAATGTTGCAGGGCTTCTTGTACCTTAATTAACACAAAAGAATCAGAATCCTATGTCCCAATGTCAGGTGCGGCTGGACGGCCACAAGTTTCCACAGGAGAACCTCGCGAGCAACATCCCGCTCCTCTCCCTGAGCCTGCCGATTCCAGTGGACCAGGCCCCGCCCCTGGTTACGTGGTCGAAGTTTGCAGCTTCGATTTGGACTTCCTGGGAGAATGAACGGGAGCCTCTGGAGATTAGGCCGCTGGGCAGTCCTCCTCTTCGACCCGGGGATCTCCTCAGCTCCTCTTGTGTTGGGGTTTGCCGTGGGTACAGCCGCAGCACCATCCTAGCCTTCGGGATATGCAGAACGCTCATGGTGGAAGACATCGGAACCATGACAGAGAGCGAGAAACAGGAGTTCACCAGGTGGGCTATGGCAGGTTGCATTGTGACATCTTCTGGTCCAGGAGGAACAATATGAAAATATACCTTCCTTGCAGTAGATGTTTCTTCCAGGGTTCAGGGCGAGGGGGTTCAGGGTTAAGGGTGCTTGAGGCATAGCAAACCAGCAAAGTAGGACAATGCACACTCTTGGTTTTGTCCTGATCTCAGCTTTTGGTGACGTTGAAATCATTTATCTACATGATTTTGTTGTCATTGTGTTTGCTATGCTGACTCCCATTCTTATTGTTGTCGCTCCTCTTGTTGTTATCATTGCTGCTACATCCTACTGCTATCGATGTTCCTGTTGCTGTTGTGGTTGCCGCGGTACCGTGGTTGTGGCTATCGGTGTTGTTGCTGTTTCTTTTGCTGTTGTTGTTGTTGCTGCTGTTAGTTGCTGTTGCTTTTGCTGTTGTTGTTGCTGCTGTTGCTGTTGCTGTTGCTGTTGCTGTTGCTGTTGCTGCTGTTGCTGTTGCTGTTGCTGTTGCTGTTGCTATTGATGTTGCTGTTGCTGTTGCTGTTGCTGTTGCTGTTGCTGTTGCTGTTGCTGTTGCCGTTGCTGTTGCTGCTGCTGCTGCTGGT
>CAJNDV010031342.1:95398-106795 GCA_905221635.1 Symbiodinium sp. CCMP2456 | reverse complement strand
GTCGTCGTTGTTGTTGTTGTTGTCGCTGATGCTGTTCTTGTGATGAATGGTGTTGTTGCTGTTACTGTGCCTTTGCTCTGAGTCGCAGGCACGCAGAACCAAAGCACGTCGATATTTGACCTTGGAAAGGCACTCTTGATTTCGACTTGGTTTGGCCCAAAACAAATCGATTTCATTATGTGTAGGCCTGACCCAATCGAAAAGATAGTCAACGCAAATCCTTCCCAAAGACTAGAGCCATTGACTTGGTCGCTGCTACACATAATGAAATCGACCTGGTTTGGCCAAAACCACGTCGATTTAATAAGCTGAAATGGGCATCCAGATTTAAACTTGCTTTGAGTAGGCTTCAAGCCACAGTCTGGGGTCTTATGTCAGAGGGAGGGATATCGACTTGGTTTCGGCCAAACCACGTCGATTTCTGGGGCCGCTGACTCAACGGGGGCTGAAACCGCGTCCATTTCCTACCATCGGGTAGTATGCGGGCACGGAAACCACGTCGATTTCTACTATGCGGGAACCGAAACCACGTCGATTTTTACTATGCGGGGTCCGAAACTTAATGAAGAGGACTGCTGCCACAATCCGACTAATTACTAATTTCTCGAACCCTGCTTGATACTTTACTTCATTACTACGATGACACTTGATGGCTTTTCGTTACTCTTCGTGAATCAATTGATGGGCCTAAATCTTGTCGGTCTCGCTATGACTATCAACGAGGTGGCTCCTGAACGTGCTCTTTGTCAAAGCCGTCTTCACTCCTCGTCTTAGCCACGAGTACAGCTACAGGAACATGCAGCTGGCAGCACAAGCGGCTGATCGGCAACGGAAGAACATCTTGCAGATGTCTTTGAGGTTCCATCACAGAGCCCAGCAGATGGTTGCAGAAACTTGGCACGACGTAAATCTCAAACAATTCAATAATAATACCCCAATTCGAACGAGCCCTGGAATGTCAGAATACCCTCCTGTGCTTCCGGCTCCGGGCCAGCTTGAGGAGACGCCTGAGCTGTACGGGCCGAACAAGGAGGACCCCATGGATGCGGCTTTCCGTGAGTACAATTGCTTTGGCCTTGCAGAGCAAACCGATCAGTACAAACTTGCCGAGAAAGACTGCCAGGCTATGAAGGCACATCCGCTGTTTTCCTTAACACTAAAGGCCCCAAAGGCCCTAAACTCACCCTAAGACGCTAAGCCGCTGAGCCCAAACCCCCTGCAAATAACACAAGAACCCTGAGCCTAGCTAACTCAGGAAGAAGGTAACATAATGTAGTCCCATGAACTTCAGGGGATGGGTCCAGGTCCAAATTGATGCTAGTGGCCATTGTACATGAGCTTGGGCCTCCCACTTTAGAGCAGCAAACTCCAAAATCACAGAACTCCTCCGAAGCCCCACAAAGCTCGCTGACCTAGAAGCCCCAATCCCTTTCAAATCAAAAGCCACAACCCGGTGCATCCGGGGTCTTGGCTATGTCTGGTTTTGCACACATGTGAACCTGCAGTGCTGGGACTTCGGTGTAAGCTGCAAGATTTCGGGGTTGGAGCCGCAGGAACCTTGCACACGATCAACTAGTCTTAGCTACTTGTATTGTGCTTCGGGCCGACTAAGAACTAGTACCACTTTGCTAGTATGAGCACGACCAATTTCTGTGTCACTGCAGCTTCACTATTACGAGTACGGCTTGAAGTCTTAGTGGCACACAACCAAACAAGTCTTTTTCTGGCTTATACTATGTCACTACTATGTAATGGGACTCTACCCGGATCTGGTAGTGGTTTGTTGGGCTGTGTCTCTTGCTTTTGTCTTTCTGCCGAATCTACTAGTTATCTTTCTTCTGTTACTTTCTTGCTTTTGTCTTTCTGCCGAATCTACTAATTATCTTTCTTCTGTTGCTTACTGAAGTTACTTCCGTTGGCCCTCGATGAGGTTCTCATGGCAAGTGTGTCGGAGGAGGTTCGCTTGCTGATGGCGAGGCATCTTCAATCCAACGTGTGGGCGGACTGTGCCTACACCCTCGAGAATGTGAAGTCGGTTCGTTGGCACCTGGGCTCTTCGGGCCGGTCGGAGGGACTTTGGAAGGAGATTCTCACGGTGTCAAAGCAGAAGCAGTGCTGCTTCATGCAAAGGCTCCACTTTCACTTTCAGGTGAAGCGCCGCCAGGTGAGAGCAGCCGTGCACGCACGCTTGAATCAGGAGGCATGGGACACCATGCTCGAGGGTGTGTGCTTCCTCGTGTGGGTGTTGGAGTGCATGCGCGTAGCCCTGACCGACGACGCTGCCGCCCCGCTGTTTGCCTCAGATGTGTTCGAGTTGCCTTCCAGAAAGTTCTCGAAGGGCTACCCGACTTGTATTCCATAGGGCATGTTGTGCACTTTTCACCCCCAGCCTCATAATTGTGCCTCCCCCTTCATCAGGGATTATTCGGCGGAGGCGGAGAAGCACTGCATGCTTAGGCTGCCGGATGTCAAGCCCCAGGATTGCTCCATTTGGTCGGACCACCTGCCGAAAGATCCGGGCGCCGCCGCCCTGAAAGACGCCAAGGAGCAAATCACAAAGCTCGACCAGGAGTCGATTCAGAAGCAGTTTGAGGCTGATTGCTATAAGCTGAGCTTTGACGTGTCGACCTTCGCAAATTATGTCGAGGCCCTCGGCAAGAGCAAGCGATCGAGCCAGATTGCAAAGGTTTGCCACACGCGGGCCGAGATGAAGCGAGGATCCAACGAGGTACTGGACTTTATGGAGAAGCAGTGCCCCCACCACATTGCCCTTTACAAGGACAGGGACACGTGCGAGAACATCAAGAAGGCCAGTCTGCAATATGCCCACTCCAGCCCAGACTCTGTCCCTCTCTACACTTTAAACACCTTTTCTCTCTCTCCCTCTCTCTCCCTCTCTCGCTCTCTCTGTTTCGCATGGCTTGTGTGTGTGTGTGTGCGTGTGTCTCTCTCTCTCTCTCTCTCTCTCTCGGCTTCCCCTGTCTGTGCCAGTGGCTGAATTCCTCGCGGCCGGATGCGGTCGTCCTGTGGGCCGATCTGACGAAGTTCGGCAGAGTATCGAATGACACGGTCAATGAGATGGCTGAGTTGATGAGGGGTGTGTTGAGCCACAGCCCCCAGATCTCTGTTGGCATCCTCATTATCCCGGTGCTAGCTTCTTCAAAGGTTGCGAATGGCATCCGAGGGGAAATCCGGTAGCTAGGTTGCAGATATGATATTGTGGCAATGCAACATGCTTTAATGAGCGTCTTGTCTGCTAGCTTACAGGCGCATGGAGGACAAGCTCGACGCCAAGTTCCTCGACAACATTGCCGTCAACATTCGTATGGCCGAGCCGCACAACAACAAGAAGCATGCCCTCCTCTACCCGGCTTTGGTGTGTTGGAGTGGGAGTGACAACATCTTCCAGAGTTCCAAGTTCCTGGTCGACAGGCTAGCACGAGCAACAGGGGCAGTTCTCGCTCCATCACACACGTACGCATAGACACAAACACACACACACACACACACACACACACACATATATATACACACACACACAGACACACAGACAGACACACACACACACACACACACTTTCTCTCTCTCTCTCTCTCTCCCTCTCTCTCTCTCTCTCTCTCTCTCCCTCTTAGTGTCTCTGCTTGTGTTTACCGATTTTCCTAGTCATCTTAGTTCTGGTCAGGTGCAACCGGGAGCCTGTGGAATGGATGTTGGAAAGGGACTATAAGGTCCCGACCGTCGGGAAGAACGCCACCCCGAGCACCCGAGAAGACCTGGACAGGCCAGTTGTGCTTCGGGGTCCTGCTTCTAAAGCCGTTCCTTCGATTGTTTTGAGCCTGGAGGTCCCACTCCGAAGCTCAAGAAGCAGCACAGCACTTGGGTGGGTTGCACATGCCACAAGTGGTGCTGACCGCGCTGCTGAAGGAGCTAACCATAACTAACCTTAAATCTTAAACCCCTAGCCCCTATATACGAGGTTTTGGGCCCTCAGTTTGCACACAGAAGCCCTTGAATCCTTAGTCCCTGATTAGGATGTGGATGGCGTCCGTGGCAGCATGAACAAGGTCTGCTGTGTCAATGTGACCCCGTACGACGGGGCCTTCGAAAAGGCCTGTCTTCAGGCCCCCTCACACAACGGGCCCAGGACCGACACCGGCTTCGGTCTGAGTCATGTTTCCTCTGAACATTCAAAAGTACAGGCAGTCGAAAGCACTACTTAACATCATCTGAGATCCGTATTCTGAAACCAAGCGAAGAATCTGTGACTAGGAAAGGAATAGTTTTGGGATCTTCCGCAATCCACGCCCCCACACTGACTTCCAAGAAACCATATCTCGAAACATGTTTAGTTTTTAGTCGGTTGCTTATCTTCAGGGTTTGACAGGCCCGGGCATTGCAGGTATAAGGCTCGTGGTTCAGGGGTTCAGGCTTCAGGTGCGGTTGTCCAGGGCCTACAGTTAGACTAGAGGCTTTGGGTCCAAGGTAGTGTAGAGGGCGAGGAATCTTGCAAGCCTTTGGTCGTTAAGGTTAAACTAAAAGGACATCCTCTAGCCTCTAGCTTGGGTTTAGGGTGTTCGGGGCTTCCCTCCAGGATCCTCTGCTACTCCCTCGGCGAAGATCACACGATCGTGAAGTACTCCGAGAGAATGATTGCACAGTTTTTGTTGGAGGCCGAAGTCTTGATGTAGCTATGTGCATTGTGCTTCTGGGGACTGGCTACTCATCTAGACCAATGCACCCCGTCAGGATTGGAAAACAGGGAGCAACCTGGTGGCTGCTGCACCCTTCAAGCCCGATCCCACGCCAACAGAAGCCCAGAATCCAGGTGAGTGTGCTCCGCTCAACTTTTGCATCCTCACCACAACCCCCGAGGGCAAGTCGGCCATCGCCTTGCCCCCCGGCATCCGCACCAAATGGTCCGAGGACTCAGCACGCAAAGGTGAATGGAACAAGGTCATGGCTCAGTTCGATGCATCGCAACTAGTCGAAATTAAACTGTATCCCTGCATCAACTTCTTGGAGTCTACACGTTGACATCCCACAGCTTGCAGACGACTGAACATGATTTTGAAGCCTCGCCCAGGGTGCACACGACCACCTGCGCCGCCTCTTCAACCCCGGCAACATCGACGACAACACAGGACCCCGAAGACCTCGTCAGCATCACTGAGGGGCCGTGGAAATCCGAGCCCCAGACAGAGGATGACCTCGCGGCCCGGTATGACACCTTGCATTCGTTCCCGGGACGGAATGCAAACACGGTCTTGAAGATTGTGCCCGCTATCGAGAAGGAGCAGACAGAGGCCAATCTAGTTGCTGAGAACCAGCAGCACAAGCTCTTCATGGTTCCGGGCTTAAAAACATTCTTCCTGTATGAGAGGGAGCAACGAATTGTGCACGACGGTTTGCCCTACAGCAGTAGCCAGCAACCCTAAACCCCGGAACCCATTTGTAATCAATTTTTATTATTATTTGACTCACCAATACTGCAAAGCGCCCAAATCCCTAAACCCCGAACTCTATCGTACTACCTCTAATTAGTCCAGCCCCTAAATCCTCCAACCAGTTTAAGCTACAGGCACCTTTGAGCCCATCCAAACCCCAAGCCCAGAAACTTCTAAATCCCAAAACCCCTCGAAGCCGCTTCTGAGCTCAGATTGCCAACGGTGATGTGACCATCCCGAACACCGAGTACCAGATCGCACACGACCGTGCATCGTTCTTGGCCGGCCCGAAAGTGCAAAAGCTCATGGAGCAAGGAGGCAGGATCAGAGAGATAAGAGAGGGTTTTAGAAGGGTATGGAAGGGACTGTCAGTGTCTGTGTGTGTGTGTGTCTGTGTGCCTCTTCGAGTGTGCTTGCAACTGATTCGCTTCCTATCGTAAAGTCTGGTGGATCAAGACACCCTGGAGGCACTTTTGTGGCTAGTTATTTCGTAGCTACCTTGTTCAGAATGAACAGGGAGGATCGTGCCAGTGACCTCATGGACTTCCTCATGGCCTCTCATTGCACCATGCCAACAGCCCCGTTGCATGCTGGGTCGGGTGCCTCCTCCCAGTCTTCGATGAGCAGTGGCCTGGCGAGAACGTACACACCCCAGCCCGTGAAGCGGCAGATGTCCCTTGAGTCTGAGTCCACTCAGATTCTGGGCGGGCCTTACAGACGTGGGGCTACCTTGGATTCGGACACGGGCCTCACACCTCCGACGGCTACACGAAAGCAACCTGCTCCCCTTTGCCCCGACTCAAGCCCAGCCGCAAAAATCCCGGACGCCGAGGCTGAGAAGGACTTACAGTCTGAGATTGAGCAGGTGGCAACGAAACTGCAGGTTGAGCTCAAGCTCCAGAAGGCAGCAGGTACCGAGTCGAACAAGACCAAGCCTAGGACTTCTGAGGCCGAGCCAACAGACCCCCAGCCGAACAAGAGGACCAAGGCTGCCGCGACTGAGGCTAAGCCGACGGAGGTTCCGCCAGCCGCAACCGACCCCAGTGCGCACAAGAAGGCCAAGACTGCCGACACGACTTCTCAGGAGACTTCCGGGGCCGAGGATAGAAATCTAAGCACCTAAGCCGAGACCCGTTTCTGCTCGTCAGTTAGAGTACTACCGCGGCCAATAGCCCCTCAAACTTCAAGGCACCAGAATCCTTAAGCTGAAGCCCCAAGGTTTACGTACTTGTGAAGCATGGTTTTCTTCTATCTACCGAAGTTTTGGACCACGCAGCCTTCCATCAGTGCGTTTTGAAGGGATATGTAGATTGCATAGGATTCGTCGCTCCTCCCTAGTGGCTTGAAAGGGTCCATCACGTAATGTTTTCCAATGGTCATCGTATTGCTACTTGTAGAGCAACATCAAGAACTAGAAGAACAACAAAAAACAACAATAATATCAGTTTGAAACTAACAACAACAAGAACACCCACAAGAACAACAGCAGCAACAACAACAAATGACAACAACCACGACAACGAGGACGAACGTGCAACGGAAACAACAAGAGGAACAGGAACATGAAGAGCAGCCGCAGCAGCAGCACCGCCACCACAACCAGCACAAGCAGAAACACTAGCTGCATCCTCTTCCAACAACAACAACAACTACTACTACTGCTGCTACTACTACTACTGCTACTACTACTACTACTACTACTACTACTGCTGCTAAACCGCCGGTGCTGCTCGTAATGCCAGTACTAACATCAACTGCTGCATTCCAGACCATAAGGCGGAGTGGTTACAATAGCTAGGCAACAGGTCACCCAACCTGAACTGAAAGTCGGCAGAAACAATCTAGAATTATCATTCTAATTAAGTTTTTCTTGGTCATTACTGAACCCATAGTATCAAACCTTCGCTTCTGTTGTAAGAATAGTATGTAGGACTGAACCTGGAAGATCAAAGCTACTCCAATCGCAGGAGCCGGAGCCTGGATCGTTCGCCGCCATGGTCAAAGCAGCTTGTGCTACCTCGGCCGAGAGAGGCAAGGCTGGCAAGACCAAAAAGGCATCGGCGAAGACTTCCCCCGGCGATGGTTCGGAGAACCCGGTCGCTTCCCACGGTAATGGTTCGGAGAACCCGGTCGCTTCCAACAGTGGTGATGGTTCGGAGAACCCGGTCGCTTCCCACGGTGGTGGTTCGGAGAACCCGGTCGCTTCCAACAATGGTGATGGTTCGGAGAACCCGGTCGCTTCCAACGATGATGGTTCGGAGGGGGGCCAGGCTGATGATGGTTCGGCAAACCCGCAGCAGGTCGACGGTGGCAACAAGAAGCCTAAACCAGTCGCGAAGTCATCGGCTAAGGGCATGGCTAAGGCAAAGGCCAAGCACGGCAAGAACAAGATCCCATCGGCGGGGGCTGACAATAGGAAACCCAGGAAAGAGACGGCCCTCACAGAGGGTTGGAAGAAGTTCTCCACCGATTACATCCGTGACAACAAGGGCACCGGGAAGAAGCTGAGCCAACTCATGAAGGAAGCCAGCGAGCAGTGCTGCTCCCAGTTGTTCATCAGCCACCATGATTTTGTTTAAAACCGAAACACACTAATCCCTGAAACCTGATAACAACAACAGTGTCACCCTGAACCGGATCCCATTATTCTTGCTGGAACCCTAAACTAACCTGATATAACATTGAGGGCTAAGACACAAGCGCCAATACGAAGTCACCGGGCCATTGACAACCCCGACTGTAACTTTAATTTAACCCCGAGCACCAGCACCCATCCCCACAACCGCTACAACCACCACGACTTGTAATAGCTTCTTCCCAGAGGAACAACAACAATAATTATGTACTGTTCTAGTAATCGTACTACTACTACTACTACTACTACACTACTACTACTACTACTACTACTACTACTACTACTACTACTACTACCACTACCACTACCACTACCTACTACTGTACCTACCACTACCACACTGTTACTGCTACTGCTACTTCTACTTCGATTATTACTGTTACTACTACACGACTCACAAGCCCACATTCCTGCTGGTGCTTCTGCTACGAGGCTTGTGACTACGACTACGACTGCATAACTAGGACTCCTGCTTGCCACTACTTAGGTGGAAAACACACCCTCTTCGTGTCTCGGCCATGCGGGGCCTTTCCTCAGCTGAGTTAAAGAGGCGACGTTGGGCCTGAGACCGCATAGAAGTTTTGCTAGCTGCTAGCACTAGGCTAGCACAGCGCCCATGGGGCGGGCGCTTAATTACAGAGGCGCCGATGGGCCTCAGACCATCATAGAAGTCTTGCTACCGCACAGACGACGATGGGCCTCAGACCATCATAGAAGTCTTGCTACCGCAGCGCTCGTGGGACGGGTGAAAGAAAAGGTGCTGGGGCAATAGCTCAGGTCTTGCTGCGATGCTCCGCATCGGCTTCTGCGCTTGTCCAAATTCGGACGGATGCTCTGGTCTTACTTGCTTCCGGATGATGCTCGCAAGTTTGCTTCGTCGTCTTTTACGATGCTTGATGAATCCCGTCGGCGAGTACGTTGGTTGACAGATCCTTATTTACGATTGCCGTGGTGCACCGAATCGGAGTCCACTTTGCTAGATTGGTATCAGCTGCATTCCCGACTTGGTATCTAAATTCAAGAAATCGTTATGCCTAGTGAGCAGCCTAATCGAAACAGTAAATTATTGCCATTGCCTGCCACTGTTACTCGTACTGCTACACTACTACTGTAACTGCTACTGCCACTTCTACACCACCACTCCAACTAGGAGAACAACAGTAACAACACCAACACAACAACAACAACAACAACAACAACAACAACAACAACAACAACAACAACAACAATTACTACTACTACTACTACTACTACTACTACTACTGCTACAACTGCTTACTACTACTGCTACTGCTACCACAATAACTAAAACTACAACTACAACAACAACTACTACTACTACTACTACTGCTACTACTACTACTACTACTACTACTACTACTACTACTTCGACGACTACTACTACCACCAAGTCTTTGCGCTGCTGCGAGCTATGCTGCCTCTCCTAAGTACAACCCGACCCAGGGTGCAGCTCTTGAGTTATCGGCCGCCACACACGTCATCATGATGATGCGACCAACACCTGCGACAGAAACGTTCGGAGTGTGCTGTGGGGGAGGGTTTTTGTCGATTCTGGCTCGTCCTTAGACTTGATGGAGAGGTGTAGGATCACCATGCATTGGATGTAAATTCGAATGTTTGTAGAATATGCAGTCTGCACTTTTGATTAATACCTGAAGCCTGACTGAAGTCCGAAATTTTTCACGGCTGAAACCTAAATGCCCAAAAGCTGCATCCTAAAACCCAAGGCCATATGACCCGTGCACCCGTGTTCTTAGCAAAAAACTAGCGAAACCAAGCGCCTTCAAGCCCCTACTTTCCAAAGCAAACAAGCATCTTCGAGCAGAGAGGTCCAATTCCTCAGATCATTAAATTATCAAAGCCCCAAAGCCAGATCTTCAACCTAAGTCCCCTGCCTAGATCTGAACCACAAACTAAAACCCGACCTATCCTAAATCTCAATCACCAACCAGACTGCTATGCTGTCAGGCCCTACCAAAGAGCCGACGAACATCGTATGCGCCTGGAGCTCCGACGATGATCCTGTGGTCTTCGAAACCAGCGAGGGCAACAGCAGGAGGCTCAAGGATGCCGAGATATCCACGATGAGGTTTCTTGGTCCGTTTTTTTCATCGCTATCCGGGGATACTTAAGCTTGGGACGCATTGCTGGGTCTTTTGACTTGATGAGGTCGCTCATCGAAGAAATGGAAGGAAATGGTGTGGTGGATCTTACCATCAACTCCCACGAGATGGATCGTGCCGATGCAGGAGGGCGGTTACCAATTAGTTGAAGCTTTTTCGTGAATTTCTTATTTGGCTTCAGCTAGCACCTAATGGGCCCCAGGCGACGGTGTGTTCGTCATTTCCCCCTCCGATGACGTGCCCCCGCTGGTGTTCAAGTTCACGAAGAACACCGGCAATGGCTTGAAGTTCACCAATGTTGCTAGCTTCTTTGACAACAAAAGCCTCGTGGGCTCCGAGATGATGCGCCTGGTGTGGCGGGTCAGCTTTAATGCTGACGAGCAGGAGACATGGTCCCTTCAATAACCAAAGCGCCTCCACATCAACCCTCAACTTCAACCTTAGACCCTAAACCCTCAAACTCAAAATAATTGCGAGAGCGAAACCCTAAAGATTTGCCCCTGCCCTCTTCCTGTGCACAGGAGCTGTCCCCCAAGAAGCCGCTCTATTTCCTGAAGACTGCTTGTCACCTCAAGAAGCATCAAGCGGTGCGTCTACTGTAGGACCCTACGGGTTACTTGCTGCGGGCACTTGCGGCTAGAGTTGCGGCTATGCAATATGAGCTCAATTAGGGTTTAGGGCCGGTTTAGGGTTTAACTCTTGTGCAGCAATAGTCACTGTTTCTTAGGGTTTAGGGCCGGTTTAGGGCTGAACTCTTGCGCAACAATAGTCAATAGTCACTGTTAGCTGCCACCACCGCATGCCCCATGCAACGTGACATTTTGCTACCGTCACGACAGCACAAAGTGCTTCAAAAGACCGGACCCTGAAGCAGATGCAGTCGGTCCTGCAAAACGATGCGTCTGAAGCCGCCACTGCCGCTGCTGCTGCTTGTGTGCTGGGCATTTGGGATAGTAGGAAGTGTACATTAAGAAGACCCCAAGGCCCGGACACCCCTAGTATACATGACACTATAACAACTAGAGGCAAGAATACAACATCAGATGTGACTGTGTCATTACACTACCATGTAGCCAGAACTGGGCCCCTTAACTACACAGACCCTTCGATGGAACACAAGATTCTCTTGGGTATATCGATATCGGATGATAATACATTCCACCTTCCAAGCCCT
>CAJNDV010031342.1:72126-94199 GCA_905221635.1 Symbiodinium sp. CCMP2456 | reverse complement strand
ATGTGCTATACAGATAAAAAATGATACAAAGACTTGTATACGATGAGTCTGCAGGAATACGGCGCTAAATCGGTCCCGGACTGTTTAAAGTTCTCGGTTGAATCCTTTCTCCGCGATTAATCTGCGGAGTCTCCGTTCGGGGCCTGGGGCGCGCCGAAGGCCGCGGCCCTGGACATGTCGTTCTCCGCGCAAAAGACCCCGCCACCCCAGTACCTGTGGGCACGCGACAGGCGACGGCAGCACAGCTGTGTTCCGGCAGTGCTGGGAATCAGCTGGTGCAGGCAACTGCATCTTCTGCAGGCGAGGGGCTTGAGGCCAGCGACCGAGAGGCCAGCACCGATGAGGCAGACGCAGGTACCGCTGACCACAGGTGGGAAGATCTTCTTGAGGTAGCGGGGCGGCACGAAGGAGATAAAGAGCTCTGTCACGGAGGCCGCCAAGCAGGTTCCCAGGAACTTGCCGTAGGCATCCATTCCGCTTCGGCCAGCCTGGATCTCGGAAACCACGACCTCTCGTGCGATGGGCAGGAAGGTGAAGGACGTGCCGATCACGGAGATCAGGCCCGTTCCCAAAGTGTAGCCTCCGATCAGCTTCCAGCGAAGGATCTGCACTAGGGACAGCAGGCCCGAGCAGATCAAGGCTGCGGAGATCATGTACCTAAGAGCACCAGGACACTTCGCACTCCAAACCCCGACTTTCGAACCTTCTGCTTTCCAAGCTGCTGCTTGGAGTCGCAGAGCTCCTGGCGACAGAATTTGGGGCGAAGGGGCGACGTTGCGCGCGATCTGTTGCTGTCACAGTTTCGAAAGAAGGTGCGAGGAAGCTTTGGGGCACTTCGGCAGGGAGTCTGCACACAAGCTCCTGATCCAGCTGCCATGCAAAGCAGGCGTCGCCGGAGATCAACGACGGTGGGGTGATGATACCTTCCAAAGAACGGATGTGTAAGAGATGCTGTGCATGTGCTTCCGTCGTGCTAGACACGCGCACAGTAGCAGCATCAAGCGCCGCAACCAGCGCTGTCGCTCAAAATCACTGCGTGAACGGTGAATTGCGCCATCATTAACGTAATGTTGAACGCTTTCCAGTGGCCTCCCAGCATAGCCAGGGCGTGCTGCAATCCCATGATCAGCGACCTCGGAGAACATCCGCACAACCGCGCATCCACATCTGCTTCACCAGCAGCAGCATCATCATCAGCAGCAGCAGCATGACCAGCATCATCACCGTCATCATCAGCCTCTGTTTCCTTGAGCATCAGCATCGGCTTCATCATTATCAGGGAACCCTGTCCACTCCACAAGGACTGTGACAAGTGCTCCTGCACGTAGCAGCTGGGAAAGGCTCTCGAAATCATCGTACCCTTCATTTAGAATCCACATGAATCCAACATCACATCGCGTCCGAGCGGCAGCATCAGGGGCAGCTTCGAGTCCGGCTTCAGAAGCGGCGGCGACTTCGCTGGCCCGAAGCAAGGCAGCGACGGGATGCAGAGGTACTTCCAGTCCTCCGTCGGCTAGGTATCCGGAGATTCTGTCGCAAGGCAGATTTCTAATGTAAAGCACTCAAACGCTTTTTCGTCGGGGGACGTAGGTGTTCAAGCCGATGAGGCCGTCGGGGGTGCAGCTGACACCGGAGCAGGAGTCGCAGCCACCGAACCTGAAGGCCGCGGAACACGTGCACCCAACCAAAAACAAGTGCGTGTGGTTCAGACTGCACTGCCGACGAGCCGCGACTCCTTCGGGCCTTCCTCAACCTCCTTCATATCCTTGTCGGCGGACATGGCTTCGGCGCGGGAGGGTGTGGCGAAACAAACCAAACCAACCAAAGCTGGACAATGCCTGCGGCATGCGCCATGCACAGTTTCTTCAGCTTCTTGCCGACCTTTCTCTGAGGTCGTGCTGTGAGGGTGGTGTTGGGGGGATGTGTTGTTGGTGGCGGTGGTCATAATGACGACTTCGATGATGGGTGGTCATGATCATGGCGATGATGATGATGGCGAGGCTGAGAACGAGGATGCAAATGAAGACGACAACAAGTACCATCGCTACTCCAAGTGCGCCTCCAACTGCTACCAGTACTGCAGTCCTCCACGGCGAATGCATTGTCATTGTCAGTTGTAGATATTATGATCGCTAACTGACTTCACTGTCAATACAGGCTGCGTCGTCGACAAGAGCGAACCATGCGTCACAGAGCATGCCATCGAAGGCCTCAGGCTCTTGACCAGAGTAGCGCAGCAGCGAGAAACGCACGCGGTCCTGGCTCCGATAGAGATCTTATGCGGAAGAGAACACAGGATCAAAGCTGCGACCCCATGGCTGCTGCAAACTGCACATAGAGGGCGCCTCACTTGATCCCTCGACCGAACCGGCAGCTTGCAGAAGCCTCGGAAATTAACAGAGCGAGCGAGAGAGGGGCAGACAGAACAACATGATATACAGAAGTGTATATACATGTCTGTCGCTGTGTCTCGCACACACTCTTCCTCTGTCCCTCTCTCTCTCTCTCTCTCTCTCTGTCGCGCTCTCTCTGTCTCACGGTATCTATGTGCTTACATATATATATATATAAATCTATGAATGTATGCTTTCTTCCCTCATATACAGTCATGCACGTTTTATATATATATATATATATGTTTGTGTGTGTGTGTGTGTCGCGAATACTATTACCTTTGTCATTATCATTAGCTACCATGAATAAAAAATGCTACCCGCGAAAGGCTTGATATGGATGTATATAGGCATTGCATGACATGTGACACTATAAGAACATGCGTCGTACCACATGAAATGACGTGACACAAAGTGGCAACTGTCTGCACACCGTCGTCCCGGTCGCGCTAATGTATAGCGACATCAGATAGATCAAAGGCCAGAGCGAATGAAGCCGGTACAATGTGTCCGTGTGGTGCACGGGCCACTCTGTGCCCCGAACAAATCCAAGGACTTGGACACCTTTGCTTCGTCCGCTTCCTGCGATGGGCGTCGCCGCAATTGGTTCACAAACGTGCCGAGACTCTACATCATCTAAGCACAAGGCTCTTCGTACACTTGTAAGACAGCAAAATTTCAGAAGGAGCCCATTCTCCTTCAGTGCCAGCAGGTTGCTGTGCAGCTCCTCCAATGCAACAGGCGCAGGCCATTGGCCATTCGCCTTGCGTTGTACGCTCGAGTCACAACAGACAGGCCGGGATATGATCCATCATGGAAGTTGTGTGGGTGTGTATACTGTGCAACTAGGAGCTGTTGTTGGTCACCGCATGATTCCGGACCGTTTATCGCGCAATATGGTTCCGCACTTTGGTGCCAGAATACCTGGCTATTCATCCGGTACTTCAACGAGCGCTCCTAGTCACCTAGCAATCCGATGTGGACCGTCGCAGTATTGGTTTCTGTCATGTTGGTGTCCAGAACCAGAACCAGGACATTCCGTCAGCAATGCTTTTCAACTCGCCGTCGGGATTTTCGCGCGAAGGCCCGAACTGTTATCCAGATCAGATCGCTCCCATCCAACAGGTCCAGAAGTTTGTCGATAAGTTTAACGGGCAAGCTAATACCCGAACTCTGTATGTTGGACCGCACCACAACCCACATTGAGACAACAACCGGCACGACTCAACAACACTGCTGCAGAAAGTCACTAGCAGACCCAATAGCAGCGGAAGCATACACAATACAATACAAGATAACCTACGCTTATATATGAACTGGAAACTAGTAAAGTACAGTATGGTCTAGTACAGCATAGTATAGTATAGTATACGATGGAATACTCTATACTGGTATAAGAAAAGGATAAACGAGGCTTTTCACCCGGCCTTCAACTTCAGCGAGAAAGCCTTTGTGCTCGCAGCTCGGCTTCTGAAGAAGGCCATATCCTTCAGACAAATCAACTGCCCGTAGGGTAGGCTGTGCTGTGGTTTTGTGTGTCGTGCACGCAACGGTGATCAGCACCCGAAAAAACCCGAAAACAGCGATAGAACAAATGCAATAAACGTATTAGATAGATAGATGTTCATTTCCGACTTACGAGCTCTTGGTCATCTGGTACCGACGTCCTCGGACCATCTGCTCAATGAACGCTGGGCGTGGTCATTCCTTGCCAGCCCCGCAGGGGCTTTGGGTGGAAGGGCAGTGGGGTAGAGCAATTTCGGTTGGCAGAGGATGGCTACGCACGCAGAGGCGAAAACTCACGGATCGAGTAAACTCGTCTCTGCAGCAATGCCACGAATCTAAAAAAACTGAAGCGATATCAGAGAGATCCCTTTGCTCGAAGTCAGTCTCTTTAGAAACAGGCAAAGCTTGACTGAATCTCCTGGAAGAAGAAATGATGGGCGAAGGATGTTTGACCTGCGACTGACAATGCAGCCCAGCATCCCGACGCAAGATGGGTGGGCCGTGATGTCGAAAGGCAGCTCTCCTGCGTTGCGAGTGGAGCACCTAAGGACCTAGTGTGTTGGGTTTAGGGTTTAGGGTTGGGGATCTCCAGGGGTTCCTTTGAAGGGATCCATAAGGCTTCCCGAACAGGGATCTTTAAGGGCTCCTAATTGGGTTTACCACGAACCTCCTCTGCCTCCCGGATGGGCGTCTTCGGACCCTCGTCTTGCAAAAACCGATGCCGTGAGCTTCAGCGGAACCCCGCGCCTGAAACCCACGTCCTTCAGCCTCTGGTTGCAGAGCATGCGACCCCACAACCTAAGCTTCATGATTACCTATCTGACCACGATGCAAACCCAAGAAGCCTCAAGTCCCGGAGCGCATCTCCACCCACAACCTCTAAATATGAAGCCCAAAACTTGAACAGAGATGAAGCGAGCGCCTTGTGGCAAAGACTCGCCGGACAAGGGTGCTTTCTTCTCGAGGATCCGGGAAGTCATCTGATTTGCTGGTTGCTCTTTTCGGCTTGTAGCAGTTCTGGACAGGCTAGCGGAGT
The DNA here is from genome assembly GCA_905221635.1 of Symbiodinium sp. CCMP2456. Taxonomy (NCBI): domain Eukaryota; class Dinophyceae; order Suessiales; family Symbiodiniaceae; genus Symbiodinium; species Symbiodinium sp. CCMP2456. The sequence goes on along the minus strand of CAJNDV010031342.1, from coordinate 89,264 downwards.
TCAGCGTTTGGGGACTTCTGGCTCGGGGGGTTTAGGTCTAAGGGGTGAAGGCTGTAGGAGCGAGCTTGGAGCTCAGGGCTTTAGGCTTCAGAGTGCTCCTCGGAGCTGGGCGGCGGCTGTGGGCTGCCAGTTTCGGAGGTCTTGAATGCAAGATACTCGGCCCTCGGGTTTCGAGCCGCTCCGGGCAGCAGGCCCGGTCAAGTGCCCTGTGCCCCTGTCTCTCTGCCAGACAATCCAGGGATCCAGAATCTAAAGTTGCAGCTATGCTGGCTCATTGCAGCAAGCATACGAACGATCTGAGCACAAACCGGCCACAGGCATCGGTCTTACACTACAGGCTCCTTCCTGAAAGCTGCAATCTGACGTTCTGGGATACAAAACCGACGCCCGAAACGGTTGCAAGGGCATCGCCTCGGCCGGGAGAAGCTGACCCAGCAGTTCCGAGAGGTCCTCCGGTGAAGGGCCATGGCATACGAACGGTTTAGGGTTTGGGGTTTAGTTTAACTCCACTGTGGAGCTTGAAGAAAGGAGCCCATGTAGGTTCAGGGTACTCCGTAGAGGTGGGAGTTTGGAAAGTGTAGCGAGCTCCGCGGCCAAGCGTAGCTTACGAACGATTTTCTCGGCTTCTCCGCCGACGCAAAAGAGGTCGCGTGGAAAGTTTTCTGCTTTCGTACATGTAATTGCTACTCTGCTTGCAATGCCCGGCGCAAAACAGCAGAATGAATGAGTGTATGTGCATATATATATATATATAGAGAGAGAGAGAGATGGATATATATATATATATATGATAGATACACACACATATAATATGCGATTCGTGCCTGGAGTCGGCTCGGTGGTTCCTGCAGACGGTAAGCCCGCGAAAGCCTGAGGCGGATCCGAGTCCCAGTCCTTGCTGTTCAATCGGATCTGTGCTGCCACTGTGGACCAAACTCCGACCTGTCTTTGGAGCAGCGAAAGAGCAAAAACACTATTTGCATGCATATATATATATACACACATACATTATATACATATATATATATATACAGAGAGAGAGAGAGAGCACATACGGCACATAAACATAACATATCATATGAGATCAAATCATGTCATATGGATATGTATGTATACACACATATGTATAGTATATATGCATATGCGTACGTATGTATGTAAGATATGTTTGTATTTGTGTATATGCGTATTGCCATGCACATCCGCATACATACATGTCTGTATGTAACACAATGCAATGCAATGCAATGCAATGCAAGGCAAGGCAAGGCAAGGCAAGGCAAGGCAAGGCAAGGCAAGGCAAGGCAAGGCAAGGCAAGGCAAGGCAAGGCAAGGCAAGGCAAGGCAAGGCAAGGCAGGGTAGGGTAGGGTAGGGTAGGGAAGGGAAGGTAGTATGTGAGGATGTACGTAGGTAGGTAGGTAGGCAGGCAGGCAGGTAGGTAGGTGGGCAGGTAGGTATGGGTGAGCATTAGGGATGCAAGCCTGCAAGGTGTGGTAGTTGGAAGGATCTGCAGTGCTACGGATCCGCAGGATCCTAAAAGGGTGTCTCAGCATGTGTCAGCCGTCCTTTCTGTCGTGCTTGAGGTTTGCCCAGTTCGTCTGAACTTGTCGAAGCCGGAATCTTTAAGCAAGGCACAAGATCACCGGGCATCTGCTTTGGCTGCCCTGGACGCCTGCGACACGAAATCTGCACGACAACTCAAGGCTGTTTGGGGTTTCGGCTTGTGGGAGGAACAACGAACTCACCACAAGTATAAGGTAGGAATGTAATTCGGGAGCGCAGTCAACAATTAAATTTCTGCGGGTGGGGTGATGGGGACCGAGAGTATCAAATACTGGTAGCCAAGGACTATTGCGTGTGAGCCCGCTGCATGCTAACTTCGGTTGGGGAAAGGACAGGATTACAATCAATTCCGGAAAGCTGAAGGCTGAAACATTACCGACCTAACTTCGCGCATGAGGCAGTCTCGTGGGAACAAGCAGGCGTGCTCCAACTTTGCGACGAATTTCCAATCCCAATCTGAACCTGGAGTTCAGGTCTCAGGCCCTTCATGGCCTGAGGCCCGGGGGAACATGCATTGGGCACATCCGTCTGGAGACGCAAACAAGGGGGGCGAGGTGTGGTAAAGCCGGATCTGAGAGAGGGTCGGGCGAACTCGTAGAGCTCACGAGCAAACAAGAGCATCAGCATCAGCAAACCATTTTGGACGAGGTGTACGGGCTTAGAAGCCGCACCTACCTACTAGTGTACCGGGTGCCGCTTGCCCGGGGCGGTGACCCTCTGCGAGCGGGCCGGCCCATTTACAAAATCCTAAACCAATTTCCTACAACCGCGGCTTTAGGTTCAGGGCACAAGATCCTAATATATCCACTTACAGTAGAGCTTCCTCCCTCCTGACCAGGAAACCCCAGGCCCAGTTGTGAGCCGCGCTATCGTGCCGCTACCCCCTTCCGCGGACCCCCGCTTGCGCGAAAAACATATGTACTTATGTGGGGGGTCATGGAAATCTGAACTAACTACTGGGAAATTTTCCCGATGCCAGACGCGTTTGCAAACATCGCGGTGTAAATAAGTGCCCCGCGGAAAGGGCCCCGCTTGTGGCATCAAGAGCGTTCACAGTCCCTTCAACACTCACGAACAAAGCTCAAAGCCAACCAAGGGGGGCTGGCAGGGCGGCCGTGGAGGAGACGATGTGTCCAAGTTGCGGCAGACGGGCGTGTGCACGTGTAGCTTTCGGAGCAAAGAAAAACAGGCTTGAACCGAGGAAGCGAATTGGAACATGCCTGGATTGCCGAAGTTACGAGGGCTGAAATGTGGAACATGCACATCTCGGCCCTCATGTGCGGGCACACAAGCGTCCGGAACAAGACCTACAGTTGGAACATCGGCAGTCCGTAGCAGGAGTGTTCCAACTCTCCGACCTTCGACATGGTTGCAATGGTCGCTGGAGATTCATGCGTGTATGCGGGGATGGCTCTATAGTCATCACGATGGCCTCACCCCTCAAATCGAAAGGCTGCTAAATGCTATATAGCTCACGGCAGGACTTTCACCCCGGTGACTCGTGGGATATGCGCCTCGAACACGTGAAGTCGCTGGGCTGGGCTACACGACCCAATCGGCCAAACATTCCATGGCCTTGGCGCTGAGAAATGTAGCGGCCTTAATAATTAGAATAGGGTTTTGGGGTAGATTATACTATAATTATGAAAAGGAACCCCCAAAATAATATAGGTAACTACTTAGGCCCCTATATGACTTACCAGGAACCGTGCTGCGTTCACCATCATCACCACCAAGAAGAAGACGACCGCATTTTTACGACTCGATCCCGAACCTAAACCCTAAACCCTAAACCGTTTAGGGTTTAGGGTTTAGGGTTTCTGTTTATTCATGTGTCTCTAGGCGCGCACTTTGATGCTACAGCAATTGCAGGCGAAGCTCTCGGACAAGAACATTAGGGTTTTGTAGGGTTTAGGGTTTAGGGTTCAGGGTTTAGGGTTTCTGCAAGCAGTGAGAATAATTCGGCTGCTTGTGATCGGCTCATAACTCGAAAGGCAATCAAGCAAACGATTACTCGTACTATTCCTTCCGGTTTCCTACTACACCCCAAAGCCCTGTTCTAATTTTTCGGCCCCTGGATTATCAAGTGCAACACGTTCCTCTGCTGCTTATATCGGCCTGGTCTGTCTTGCATTCAGAAACTGACTTCCTAGCTATGGGTGTCGTCCTGCGGCGTCCCCGATCTAAGCCATGCCACAAGACTACGGCGGAGATGCTGGGAGTGCTATGGCATCATCATCACCATCATCACCACTACCAAAATCCTGCGACCATGTCGGCCAGAACGGCAAACCCTTATTTCTGTTGATATGACGAGAAAAGAGCTGAGACCCATTCTCGCGTGGCCGTCCATGGCAGGCAGTTCGTCGAGCTTGATGAGTCCAAGATTTGCCTTCTCCTCCCAGGGTTCTCCGACTTGCATCTTCTTTCGGTTTTTGGACTGATGTCGTCTGGCGGGGGATTGGATGCCTTTCCTCGCCTCTGCTGAACCTGGCATGTGGAGCTACCAAAGAGTAGCTTGCGCACTGAGGACTGGCAAAGCGATATCAGATCTTCCAGTCCTAAACGACAAAATCCCAAAGCCCACACCGCCAACCCACATGTAATATTCAGCCTTGTATATTTAAGGCTTCAAGTACGTGAATCATAAAGCCTGCTTCGGGCTCTGAAGCTTGCGCATATCAACAACTCCTTGTACAGTAGCGCCGGGCCACGCCGAGCCCTAGACCCTAGACCCCCGAAAATTCCTAATTGAGCCCTACACTTTGGCAGACCTTTAAGAAGATTCCTAATTCAGTCCGACACTTTGGCATACCTTTAAGAAGGCACAAACATCCCCCGGCCTCTGCTGCCTCTTCCTCGGGAAGCTCGAAAACCAGCTGGGTGGGGAAGCTGCTGATCTGCGAGAGCCTGGCAGCTGTGATTGCTGATGGTAACAGCAGTCGTCGTCGTCGTCCTGATCGTCGTCGTCAACGTTGTGGTGGTGGTGGTGGTGGTGGTGGTGGTGGTGAAGGTGGTGAGGGTGGTATTGGTGTTTTTGTTGCGGGTGGTGGTGGCGGTAGCAGTGGTTGACGCGTTCAAGGCAGCTAAAGACACACCCGACGACCTGCATCACCGGGCCTGAAAAGAAAGTCAACTTTAGGCCATTTTGCGAATCATGGGCCTCTCCCGCACGGCAGTTGCTTCGTCCTTCGCACCTGAGAAGCTACGGCTTGTCAGAAAGTCCGAATGATCGTCACCACTGCTGCTCGACATGCGTGAAACCTAACTATGAAAAGCCGAACATCGACAAACACGCCTTCGCCCTTGTCCTTTCCGTCGACAGCGTTTGCCTTGACTGCCCGCTTTGCCTGCGATGGCAACGGGAGCTCTACTTCGATGATTCACCCAACAGGTGCGAAGTCTATCAGTCCGGAACGTGCATAGCACAATACCATGTAACAGAACAAAAACGGAATAGGAAAGGATGGACTAGGATAGACTAGGATAGAGCAGAACAGAACAAATAGACCAGAAGATAATAAAATGGAATAGAATAGAATGGATTATCACACACTTAAACATAACCTAACCTAATCTAACCTATTCTAAGGGAAGCTAACCTGGTCCAATATAGCAACACTCAAGTACGTATGTGATATCTGTCCCTCTGCCTATCCGGCCATAAATATGTATCTGTCCGTCTATCTAACTATCCATCCATCCATCCAGCGAGCCATCCATCTATCTGCATGTGTCAGTCTGCTGTCAGTCCTTGCTGAACTTCAGCTTCTGATTGCAACTGTCCGGGCAGTCCTGCAGGACCGAACCTCGACGAAGAGTGACGCCTGGCGCTTGGAGGCGCAGTCAAGTAAGACCTGTGGCTTCCCTGATACATATGTATATACATATATACATACATACATACATACATACATACATACATGCATACATACATACATACACACATGTATATGAATATACATATAAGTACATATATATATATTGTATACAGATAGACATATGTATGTGTATATATATATATGTACATATATAAACACACATATTACATACATCCTGAAACTGCCAAATGAGTCGTTCTCAGCCCCACTCGCCTACATCGACTGTGACCCGGTCTGAGCACTGAAAGGCTTGCTCTGTCACAAGTCCTTGTTAGGGGGGCAGCGTGGTGTACATGTCACGACCGTGCTGATGCTTTATCTCCAGTATCATGGCTGCCACGACTGCTCAGATGCAACGGGTAACTTGTGCCGAATGCCATTCGGAGGTCTTGTCGTCACCTCACTTATTGTGCACTGCTCCTTCTGATTGGCCTGAAGCCTTCTACGGTTCTAAATATAAACCACTGAAAGGAACTACAATGGATCCTATGGGTACGAACATGCAAGGATTTCACGGCACCTCCCAGCGTCATGGGCTGAAGCAATGTCAGCGCCTTGTCCTCTCTGAGGGGGGTTTGTGGCTCAGGGCTTGGGTTTCGGACTTTAAACAAGGGCCCACCCAGCCTATTACACTATAGTTATAATAAGGAACCCCAAACCCTATTCTAATTATCAAGGCCCCTATATTAAAATATTAGGCTTGTCGGAATGTGCTCAGGACGTCGGAGTGCGAACCCTTCCGCATCGAAGCAGACAAACTCATGCGAAGCCAGTGAACTGGAGGGCTCCGCCGCAGTTCTTGTGACTCACAGTTTAGGGTTTAGGGTTTCGGCTGGGGAGAGCAATTTCAGAAAAAACTGACAAAAGGACATCCCCAAGGTCCTAAATTCTACGCACAAAATTTTTGCAAATCCAATAGGTCCTAATCCCTGAATCCGATCAGCTGAACCCTAAGCCTACCTAAATCCGATCAACCCTGGAGGTGTGCATGTGGCCTTGAGCTTGGTAAGGAGCAGAGCGGCATCACTGGCACTCGGTAAGGGTACGATAGCCACCTGGCTTTTGGGGCGGTGCCAGTAGTCGTCTATAAAATATAGGGCCATGGTCATATGTATATATGTATACACACGAGAGAGAGAGACAGGGAGAGACAGAGAGAGAGAATAGCTTTAGAGGGATCCGAAGAGGGATATCTTCTGACGATCACAGAAATGGTCATGATAACCATGATGTTCGTAATGGGTACAAGTCCCAAACTCCTGGGTCTGTCCCTTCGTGAACCAGCCAGACTGATGGAATTGCGAGATAGAGCTCAAGGCATTTATTTTTTTGGGGGGGTTTAGGGTTCAGGTTCAGGGTTTTAGTAGGGCTTTGGGGCTCAGGATTTTCGCCGGGTCTCAACAACGCTTGCAGGGTTTAGGGTTCAGGGAAGCTGGAGGCACTTGCCTGGAAATATTGCCGGTCGGCTCAATCTCGCCCGAGCACCAGACGCTCGGCTCTATGGGCCAACCACAGAGCAGCAAGGTGAACCCACCCTAAACCCTAAACCCTAAACCCCGCAATGTAGAGGCCTTAATACATGATTGGAACACGGTTTTTTCTCCTTTATAGATAATTACTTAGGGAACCCCAGGGAATAATATTGGTGATTATTCAGGCTCCTTTTGTAACATCCCGTTTTCAGGAAGTCTGAGTCCGAGGTGAGCGAGCTATCATGGGTCATTGCCCAAGAGTATAAGAGCCCCTTCATCTACAGAACCAGCTTTCTTTAAGCCCTAAACCCTACACCCTAAACTTAAAACCCTAAATCCTAAATCTAAAACCGTAAACCCTAAACCCTAAACCTAAAACCCTGAAACCCTAAACCCTAAACCCTTAACCCTAAACCCTAAACCTACAACCCTAAACCCTAAACCCTAAACCCTTAAAGGTCCCTGCAGAGTTCATAGCATCGGGCCTTCGGCACCTTGAAGGACAGAGTCAGGGGGAAATCCTCGAGCTTTCCGAGCTCTTCCAAGGCCTGTCACTTCTGGGGTCCTTGGGTTTAGTTTAGGGTTTAGGGTTTAGGGTTTAGGGTGTAGGGTTTAGGGTTTAGGGTTTAGGGTTTAGGGTTTAAGGATCAGGGTTGAGGGAGGCTGCGTCTGCCTGAGACTGGAGTATGGCCTACGGTATCCTACAGGGTTCTGCGCGCGGACAAGAAGTTATAGCAAGTGAAATCAGCAGGCTGTAGCCATGCGAAGACGTACCAGTACTGCGCAAATGCACCTGTCAATTTTGGCCGCGGTGCTTGCGACGATAACTCGAAATTCCTTCATGTAGGGCCTCAATGATTACCATTACTATTTAGGAGTTCCTTAGTATAAACATAAGTAGTAGGCTACTCTAACTATGTATGGCCCCTATATTAACTCGCCTGGGTGAAACAGCGGCTCCTTTCGAAAGCTCCAAAGATGTGGAGATCTCGGGAGCCTTGTGCAAGCTCTGGGCAAGGCCCTGAGGTCTCTGCTCAACTCGAAAGAGACAATAACAATAGAAACAATAATAATAATAATAATAATAAAACAATAACTAACTATAATAAGAATGAAAATACATATAATCATCATCAATATCATGTTATAATACTAGTTCAGCATCAAAGTCAAAACCTCATCATAATCATCAGAATGATGCTAAGTCTGCGGGCCTTAGGATGCCGTTCACTGTAGACATACAGTACTCTGCCGCTCAAGCACAGGAGGCAGCAGGCATCAGACTGATCTCAGTTTTCGAAGTCTCACAGCAATGCCTGGAAGCCTTGATCCCGAAATGCGGTGTGGGCAGGTGGCGTGCTGGGCATCGAAGCGACTGGGCTTGGGGGCGGGGATCTGAAACAGCGATTGTGTAGCCAGGACCCACAGGGATAGTGCACGTTCGTGGATCAGTCAGATGGACAGCCAGCCTCAACACGAGATTGAAAATCCAACATCCAAACAATTGAAACCCTGAACTCTCTCTACCCCACTCTTAACCCAATCGCGAACAGCGCGGTGCTGCGCAGCAGAGCTGCATGCCAGGGTTATCTTTCGAAGATCTTGTCAATACTCAGAACATGCCTTAGCTTTAAAGGTCCCGGGTTGCTTCCAGAAGCTAAACCAGCAGCAACAGTTGTATCAACTCCGAAATCAAGCATCCACCACTCAGAAGCAGATTCTCTAGGCGCGGGCGTCTTACTGCAAAACTCTGGCTGATTGCTGCTAACAAGATCACTGACTTTATGAGGTTGCAACGAGTGTCCTCATTTCGCTGTTGCTGTCACGTTCCTCTGTTGGTTTGACTGTCATGTGTTTTGTTCGCTGAGTTCCTATGCTGGTGGCTATCGTTTTCCAAGCGACTTAGTGTGCGCAGATGCCCACGAAAGTGCTCACAGGCTCAAAGGCCTTAAATCCTCTTCCTGTCTCCCTATACTACCTCATCGAGCACGTCTCTTGCATCAGAAACACCATGACTTATGTCACCATGCAACTACATTCGGGGTTAAAGGTGTTCAGCCTTTAAGGCTCATGCCCTAAACCCTAAACCCTATAAACCCTAAAACCCTAAAACCTAAGCCCTAATCCCTTACTGATCTTCTGGCCCCAGCACGCAGCTCCAGGATCGCTCATGTGCCACGGTGATTGAGGGATGATGCCTCCACCCAAAGCCCTGAAGGCCCGTTGCATTTCTAATTAGGGTTTAGGGTTTAGGGTTTCGGGTAGGGGGCCTTACCAAATTACCTACACTATTTTTGGGGGACTCCTTGTTATAACTATAGTATAAGAATGTACCCCAGAACCTATACTATTTTGGGGGACTCCTTATTATAACTATATACGTAGTATAAGAATGTACCGCAGAACCCTACTCTGATTGTTAAGGCCCCCTACATTATATGTGTGTTGGGTCTATACGGGCTGCTTTGCTGTCCATGTCTAGGTGCACTGGCTCTTTCGGGACACCTTCCGCCATGCATATCAGAAGGCCCTCTATGCGAATTCGTCAGGGATCTCGTATGTGCATGTAATAAATGGGCCAACCCCTGCAGAGTGCGTCACTTCGGGCAATTATTGTTGGCGTCCTTGGGGCTCAGGCGAATGAGGGCTTTGACTAAATGGGATAAACTCAGTCTCGCAAAACAGGGCTCTGTGAGTCAAAGACACAGGATACGAAACCTGCTTAAACCCTGATACCTCACCTGACCGATCACCGGGGCGCAGCGATTGGAAAAGCGCCTCACTCGCCTGGAGCACAGCCACGAAACCCAGGCAGGGACTCGGAACGCAAGCAGCTTAATCACGGAGAACTGGGTTGACTAGCGGCTAATAGGCGCTTTGTGCGCACTCCAGTCAACCGAACTGTTCGGGATTCCCATGACATCTGAAGCCTTGTCTTCTACGTCGAACCAGAACAAAGCTCTCAACTTCCTGCGTGGCCGTGCGGTCCTTCAACGGCATGCACGCTCGGAGCTTCATACTTGGCATCCTCAAGCCCAAGCCCACAACTTGCAACGTCAAGCAGCCCTTGAGAAGCCCTGCAAAAGACCCACTCCTTATCCTTACCCATAGGCCCCATAGTAGTTCCTTTTTGGGATTACCTAATGGGATCCTAAATATAAGCCACAGAAGGAACTACTATGGGGCCTATGGGTAAACACACACTCTAATCCCACATCGCTCCAGGACCACATCAGCTGAGGCCTGACAGGCGCGGCTTCAACGAGCAGTCTTTCCCAAGGGCGCCTGGGCGAAAGCCTCCGGCACCGGGAGAAGTCTCACTGACAGTTTTAGGGGTGGTAGTAAGCAAGCATGGTGATAATTTCAGCAATCACCGCGGAAAAAGGATGATGGCAATGGTACTACGACTGAATGTGAGAATGATCAATGATGATTGCAAATATGGCATCAATACCTGATCATGAAAACAACAATGCAATGATACGTCATAACAAAGGTTCTGACGGTGAGCGCGTCCGAATCGGACAATGGCCGACCACCGCTCGCTTTGCCACGACGTCTAGGGTTTTGGCTTAAGGAAGTCCACCTCTTTGACGACTTCATCATGGGAAGTTGCTAAATCTGCTTTACATGACCCTTCACACTGCAGCCCCAACCCCACTGACCCTAAACCCCTAAACCCTAAACCCTAAACCGAAGCATCTCAAGCCCGATTGAGAGGACATGACCCTGCTGCCTCGCGCTCCCCGCCGGCGGCTCAATGGGAACAGCTCGGAGCCGCAAACGGCCTCTTGCTGAGGGGAATAATGAAACATCCGGACAGGACGACGTAGTGATTCCGACAAGCAGAGGACATGTAGCTATCGCTTTAGTGCCCCATGGTGAAACAACAGCACCACCATATCCCGCACAGCTCGGTGGAAGGATGCTTCAGATGTCATGGATGCGCCTGCATAGCGCTACAGCTCGTGCAACTTCCTGGCACAGGGAAAAGGCTCTCTGCCAAGCCACGGCTACATCGAAGGCTTTCGGGAAACAGGGGAAACGAATAGTCTGATCCCTAACCCTAAACCCTAAACCCTAAACCCGAAACCGTTGTTAAGAGACTCCGAAATTGCGGCGTCTGCATGCTCTGTATACCCCTAGAGTCGCTACACACTTTGTCTAGGAGATCATGCCATATCCCCTGGTAGTCAGACTGTCACATGATATCCCCTTCCAGTCAGGGTCGCGACATAACTTTATTCTGATATGCCCCCCGCAAACCCTAAACCCTAAACCCTACAAAAAAAACCTATCAAACAAGCTGGGGCTGGGATCGGTATGGGATCCGCTCCCAAAGGCCTGCTGCCCACAGCAAGTTCATCCTGGCCCAACAGGCAGGATCAAGGAATTCCTGGTGTAGGGTGTAGGGCTTTGGGGTTCTGGGCTTTTAGTTATTTGGGGGTTTCCGAAAATAGGGGACCCTAATCTAGTACCCTAAATAGTAGATCCTTATTATAAGGACCCCAAAATAAGGTACCCCTAATTTTCGGAACCTCCCATGAAATAAAGCTCTCATGTATCAAGGCATCGCCCGTCCTGTTCTTTCTTGGTTTTCCTGGGAGGCTTGCAGCAAAATCATCTCGGCAGTTGGACTGAAAACAGTGCAGTCAGAAAGCCCACTATCCCCGACAAATAATAATGGCAGTATAATACTAACATGAGAATATTACTTGCGTCAGGATCTACTGCGGAATCCTGCTCGGAGTCGAAAGCCCCACAGCATTCTTCAGTGTAGGCTCGGAGGGGCAGAGCGCTCAAAACGTGCAGCTGGGCGTCTTTTTTGATTTTTTCTTCTTCTTGCTGCCGTCTTTATCCTTTCCTCGGTGCAAAGAAAGATGCCGACGAGCGTCCAAGGCCGGACCAGAAGACGTGAGACAAGAGCGGACAGGAGAAAGGTAGGAAGGAGATCATGGGGTCAACGGCAACGCTGCAAAGAGGGCAGCGGATGGCTTGCTGTGTCTACATCTTCTGCAAGTATGATATGCTAGAGTAATGCCAAGGGACTCTGCCGTCGCACTTCTGCATACAACATCTGCAGCTCTGGGTCCTCGAGAGCTCAATGGATGGAACAAAAGCTCATCGCTTGTAGCCTAGGTAAGACTTCAGAAATGCAATAGCAGAAGAACGGCTATAGACTTGAATGTTCAACTCCTCTTTCGATCCTGTCCTCCTCCAGCTCTTGGCGAATGTCCGCGAACTCTGCGAGCAGGCGGTCCTGCCGTGAGCTGCAGACCGCGTGAGGAGGTGTCGCATGAGCCCGAAAGCGTGTTGCAACTTGTGGTCACGTTTGTCCATGCGGCGTCTGCTTGTATGTACATGTGTCCACCCCCTGGAATCCTTGATGGAGCCTCTTTCTACATTCAGCTAGTTGCTGCTATCCTGCACCTACAGAAGGTCCGGCGAATCTCCGAAGCCTAGCCATACCATGACGGTCCATTCGGCTGCGTTGCTGGTGGATGACGGTGCGCTGGTTCTCAAAGGCCACCGACAGCAAAGCCAAGAGGTCCTCCGCTTCGAAGCCACATTTCACCCAGGCTAAGCTGGCTCATGCTTGCGACAGCCGCTACTTAGCCGACTTAGCCCTTCGGCTCATGCTTTGTGGTGTCTCCGTGGCAGAGGACATGAGGAGCAGTGAAAGTGAGCCCAGGAAGTTGCAGGCCAGGAGTTGGAGTGGCGTCGTATTGAAAGTATCGGATTGACAGCAGTTCTTCGAGGAACTTGCTCTCACGTCGTTGTTCCCAAGAGGTCGTTCAATCGTCTTCTACATGAAAGCCCTGAGTTACCCTTTGACAGCAGATGTCTGGAATCTAGAGGAGAACTCCGATTCGCAACAACCTCGACTTGAGTCATGGCCTGGCTGCTTGCGAGGGACCTGGTGTGATCAGGCAGGGTCTATGGACCCTAGAATCCCAGGTTTTGCAAAACAAGCCGCAACAAATCTAAGCAGGAGAACTGGACGTCTTGTTCAGCAAGTTGCAATAACCCTTAGGCAGCCGAGTGAAGATTAAGGAAGCAGCGTCGGACTACTGCTGCTTCGGAGACATCCTCGACCATTTTCAGACTTCTTGCCGAACCGGGAAACATTGACTTTAGGACTTTAGGGCCCTAAGCCCTCAGGGTTTAGGATGCCACTGCCACATGCAAGTCCTTGTAAACCACGGACTCACTGCCACCCATGAACGCCGCCCTTGGGTCGAGGGCCGACTGGGAGAGCCTCGAACTGAGAAACTCGCAGAGGGGTTCGGAGAGTAGGGATTTAGGGTTTTTTTTTTTGGATTTAGGGGTTTAGGATTCAGGGTTTCGGATTTAGGGGTTTAGGATTCAGGGTTTCCGATTTAAGTTTTTTTGTTAGACTTGTGTCCCGCCCTTGGGGATCATGCGTCACGAATTTTGTGGTTTCAGGTTTGAGCTGAAAAATCTGTCATCCCAGCCCGCGACGCTAGCTACGAAGCCTTCATCCCGCCATCTCTTCCCCCCTCCGCTTTCGTCATCGGGGAGATCTGTCAAGAATTCGACGCTCCGAGCCCCTCAATCAACCTAAACCCTAAACCCTAAACCCTAAACAGGGAAATTGCTACCCGAGCCTCCATGGGCCCGCCCACACACACCAGCAAGACTCAGGGAAAAAAGGGGGAAAGCATCCTGAAAAGACATGGGAGCTAGGATTAGGGGGACCCTTGAGGATATAGACCCTCTCAATAAGGTCCCTTTTAAGAGGGCCAAAAGTAAGGTTCAGAAGGGGTACCCTTCAAGGGGTACCCCTAATAATACTACCGAAGACAACATCATACACTTTGCAAGCCTCATGCCCCAAGCTTAGCCCCTCATCTTCAAGCAGACGAAACCCTCAGTAACCTCGCCCGCCACCCCATCCCCGAAACCCTGAACCTTTAACCCTAAGACAATAAACCCTAAATCCTTAATCCTAAACCCTAAAGCATACACCCTGAACCCTGAGCCCTAAACCCTGAAAACCCTAAACCCTGAACCCTGAAACCCCTAAACCCTAAACCCTGAAACCCCTAAACCCAGAAAACCCTAAACCCTGAACCCCAAACCCTAACTGAAGTGGGCCTGGTGCGCTGCACCACGCTCGGGCCCGGTGAGCTGGGTCGTGTCGAGGGCCACAGCGAGAGGGGGAGGCTCTCTCCTGGCTCAGGGCTTCGATTTCAAGTCTTAGGGTTTAGGGTTTAGGGTGTAGGGTTTAGGGCTTAGGGTTTAGGGTTTAGGATTTAGGCTCTTTTGTTATTGCTCTGTGGAGGCTTTTGGTGCTTGGTTTTGGTGGTTTACGGCTTCTTTGTGGTTGAGGGTTTTAGGGCTTGTAAAGTATAAGGTTTTATAGGGGCTCATTCAGAGCTTGGGACATAAATAAAGATGAGGTGGCTATGTCCGCCTCTGGCTACCACGGTCCAAGTCCACTAAGATGCAGGCTGGCATGCTCTTGCAGGTCCACCGTGAGTACCCATAGGCCCCATAGTAGTTCCTTTTGGGGGTTCATATTTAGAATCCTATAAGGTAATCCCAAAAAGGAACTACTATAGCCCGTCTAGTCTTGTTGGGAAGTTGGTATTGAATTGAGCCCGACTCGAATGTGTTTGATGCAGCCTGTGGTTATCGCCTTGGTGTTGATGGCGGTGGTGCTGATTGTGCTGGTGACGCTGATGGTGACTGGTAGTTGTACTTGCTTGATTTCGGCCATGTCCACGCTTAAGCAGGTATGCAAACAAAAGTTATAGAGCACCGGTATATCGACGCTAAGTACAGTACCCGAACGACGCGAGCATGCAAACATGTTGCAGGATGCTGTAAAGGACTCGGAGCAATGCTGAATGGTCCTTTGGGCAGCAGTCCAACAGTCGAAAGACAGGAGCAGTGCAGTATCGTCCGAGTCTGGGTTCGATCTCAGGGATGTCCACGAACAGCGAAGCCTCTTTTTCAAAATACGGACGTAAATGGAAACCGGCCGAAACAACAAAATGAAGCGAAGCAACATCATTCATATATATATATATATATATGTATATATGTATATATGTATATTGTTTTTCATATACATACATATTCTACATAGGGTATATTCACACTCAACATTCAGGCCTCATTCAGGCCAGACGAACAAGCGGAAACATGAACACTTCGGCCATTGTGCGTTACACTCAAAAGGGGTCGGCCTGAGAACCGGTGTCGGCCGACCATCCCCTGGCATGGAGGCAGAACGAAGGCGTGCGAAGGGGTTGGCTCGGGGGTGGGGGGGGTGTTGTCTGCTATTGTGGGGAACTCCTTTCCGTCGGCAGTTTCAAACAACCACCTTCGGCTTAAAACTATTCTGTTCTTGGCCAGGAATGGCCAGGAATGACACCTAGACCTAGACTGGTTGATACTTCGATTCTGTATACCGTACCTGGTGAACGTTCTCTGGACTCCTGTCAGATAGGCCTGCATATTGCAACAGCCTACGACCAAATAGGCATTTCACAGTATGGACCTACATGCTTCGTAAGATGGCCTCATTTCAGTGAGGGCACCTGAAGTGGCAGCCCAAAAAGACCTAGAGAAGATTCGCGATGCCCGCAGAAATTCAAAAAGAGATCTGAAGCAAACTCGCCAAACGCAAAAACAGAACAGTAAAAGCGCCACCAGCGCACACAAAGCCATCTCCATAAACGATACACCCTAAGCTCTGTTTCCCCGAAGTCAGCACCCGGGAATTCACCTCACAGGCCGCTCTTCCCGACTCGAGGAGGACGAAGTGCCCCAGCAAGAGGAGCGACTTCCTCGGTTTGGGGGGTACTATAAGGGTTCTCTCACGGTTCAAGAGCTTGGGGTTTACGGTTTTACGGCTTGGAGCTTTCGGCGCTTAGGGCTTGGAGTTTGGAGTGGTGGGTTCGGGTTTTGTTGGGGATATTGGGCTCAGGGCGAAAAGCTCGGCGGGTGCTTTGGTAGCCTAGATGGAGTGGAGTACCAAATCTCAGGACAAGGAAGCTCAATAGAATCTCGGCATGACTCATTGCATCATGTAAGGCAACATGTAACCTTGATTGATGTTGCCTGCCTGCTTGCGCTTATGACGACTTTGCCTACTTGATCGTGCATTTGTTCGGGCTTCCATGAGTATTAAAACGCTATTGAACTCAGGTCCGGCCCAAGCCGCCATTGGGGTACCATTCGTCATCGGCTGCCATGCGACCTGGGATGCAGTGCCTATCTGGTTCTTACCAACTAAGCCTACGCCCAGCCTTAACGTCGCATTCAGCTGGCGAGCATCAGTACCCAGAGACATCAAGTCCGTGAAGCAAGATAGCTTTAAGGGTCTTGGTGGCTAGAACCAGCTGCCACAGATCTACATTCGGCTAGCGACTGCCGGAAACAATTTTTGAACTTGGGCTCGTCAAGCTCGAACCTACCACATACGCACAAAATTACGCTACACATCTACATATCTGCATGCCAATACACATACATTTACATACCTGCCTGACTGCATGCCTACCTCCATCCATCCATGCATGCGTGCCTCGCACTAAATTACATTAACTCATATTACCTTACCTCACATTATGCTATGTTGCATTTCATTTCATTACATGACAGCCCAGCGCACTCCACACTAATTTATCATCTGATCTTACCTGGCATTAGTTTGCACTGCAATACATGATACTGCACTGCTCTGCTTCTTATGCACATGTACACATATACATAAATACATGCATACCTACATATGCATACATGCAAACATGCATGCATTGCATGCATGCATAACACACATGCACACATGCATACATACACGCATACATACATACATACATACATACATACATACATACATACATACCTGCGTAGACACATTAATCTGCACACGTGTACATGCATGCAAACATAGTCGTGCATATGTGTGTATGCATAAGTCAGCACATACATACAAACATACATACATACATACATGCATGCATGCATACATACATACATACACTCATACATGCATGCATGCATGTATACATACATACATACATACATACATACATACATACATACACATACATACACATTCATATTTTTATGTATATATATATATAGGTACACACGCCCACACCTTAACGTACATACACATGCATATACTTACTTACATACACCTGCCCGGATACATACATCGATACATACATATATACATACATA
>CAJNDV010031342.1:53307-71009 GCA_905221635.1 Symbiodinium sp. CCMP2456 | reverse complement strand
CCCTAAACCCCAAACCCCAAACCTAGGCGCCGGGCCGGCAGGCCCAAAGAGGGAGCGACGAGCTCTGCGGACTTACCCCGCACGACCACGGACCGAAGGAGGTCCTGGCCATGGGCATTTTTTCGAAGTTTCGGGTTTAATGTAGCGGCCTTCATTATTAGAATAGCGTTTTGGAAGAATGGGTGAGGCGTTCAGGGCTTCAGGGGTCGAACAGTGGGGTTTAGGCGCTTAGGGCTTAAGGATCTCAAGGCCGCAAAACCCGAGGGCCAGAAAGTTTTGTAGCTCGAGAGCCTGAGGTCTTCTCCTTCTAGTGTCATAATTAGAATAGGGTTTTGGGNNATTATACTACAATTACAATAAGGAGCCCCAAAATAGTATTGCTAATTTGTTTTGGGACTAAAAGTCTCAGCTATGCATTGCTGCTAAGATCCTTAGTTTGTTGATCAGGGTGGGCTGGGGGTGAGGGTTGGGGCCTTGGGACTTGAAAACCGTGCTGGTGCGAAAGGCTCTGAGAGCTTGGGATTCGATGTGATCTCCTCTGACCTGAACCCTAAACTCATTTGTGGTTCTGGGATAAAGGCCCAGGCTGGAAGCTGGATCTGCCCGTGCGGGCACTAGCTGCAACAATCCCCGGATGCAGGCCAGAGCTGTGATAGCTGCAGTGCAAGGTTCTTCAAGAAACCTTGGGCGAAGGTCGCAAAGACAGACCCAAGGAGGAGGCCTAAGACTCTTGGACACCAGATTGAAGCCCGCAAGCAGAGGCCAGTGATAAGAATCGTGGGGCCTGCATTTCGCTGCGGCTTGTCACCTGGACCTCGTGTCAGCGACATGGACAACGACATGTTAGGGAGATTGAATTGAAATTTATCGGTA
Source organism: Symbiodinium sp. CCMP2456 (assembly GCA_905221635.1). NCBI lineage: Eukaryota > Dinophyceae > Suessiales > Symbiodiniaceae > Symbiodinium > Symbiodinium sp. CCMP2456. The sequence continues at coordinate 70,136 of CAJNDV010031342.1, read as the reverse complement.
AGTTTAGGGTTTAGGGTTTAGGGTTTAGGGGTTAGGGGTTTAGGGGTTTAGGGTTTAGGGAGTTCTTCTGTAAGCCCCTGGGATCTGAGGGGACTTTGTGGAGGTTCACGTGCAAGCCACGAGCTTCTGGGTCGGCGGGGTGCTGCATCTGGCACTAAGAACACATTGGCACATCATCCAACCATGCTAAGCGCGAATGGCTGATGAAGAGATCTTCATTCTACATTCTACATGGTTCATGCGCGAGATGTCGAATGCCATATTCTGGGAATCGCTTGACACCTAACTACTCGAGGGTGTTACTACCGCCAGGACCACGAATCCCTAAACCCTAAACCCTAAACCCTAAACCCTTCTGTTTTCCAATCAGCGCGCTTCTCGAGCAACGGAAGCATAGCACCACGAGCGAAGGGAGCGGTTGAGGCAGGTTACTGTATGAACTGATCACAACACCCGCCTACATGATGGCTATACCGACTCCTAGGGGTCAAAGCGGGCGTGTATTAGTTCCTTGTTGTGGCTTATATTTAGGATCCTATGAGGTAATCCCAAAAAGGAACTATTATGGGGCCTATGGGTAAGCCCTAAACAGTACATGATCATGCCACAGATCCGGTTGTGGCCTACCTCTCTGGAGCGCCGATCGAGGGGCTCTCCAAACCCTGAAAGAAATCGTGCGGCCCTCCAGGCCAGGCTTCAAAAAGGTCATCCTGCCCGGCACCGGACTTCGAACACTTCAAAAACCTGCCAAGTCTGGCAGGGCGATGCCATGGCGCACTGCCCAAAATCGGTGGTTGGGAGAACCGCTGTTGTTTTGCATACTCGGCATGAGCGGCTAGCGTCTAGAGCTCCACCTCGCGACACCCTCATCACACTCCCAAGCTGCAACCGGCTTTCGAGCGCCTGCACGAATTCCGTCTGAAAGGACTGAGCCTCAGACTCAGTCCCCACAGACAGACTGCATCGTCAACGATCCTTTTAAACTTCTAACAGTGTTGCGTTCGACTTGTCCTCCTGATTTGCTCCACAGATCTACGGCCTTCGGCCGTTCAAGCGGGTCAACTCGTTTGGTGGCACAACCGTACGCGGTTAACCGACAAGAAGATGAAGGCACCCTGCATGCATGCGACGCAGAACCACTCGTGGTATAGAACCTTACATGGTCCATGCACGTATACAGTAATTACGCACTGATAAGCCTAAACTATCCGAAACTATGAAGATGTGCGCGTGAGCCCAGCACGCAGGTGTCGACGACAGGGTGAAGACAAAGAGCTACGATATCAGATGAAGGGCTTAGGCCGGCTAAGCCCCTGCAAAGGTGCTTGATGGTTCACGGGTGCTTCAGAAGTCATGGAACCGTTTAGTACCGGTATCTTTGATCCCATAAAAGCTAAGATTGCATACAACGCTACTGCGATCTACCATTTTCTGCCCATGATCCTGCAAGTAAATGCATAATAAAACTTCCAGCTTGTTGATGGTTCGGCTCGTTCGAGTCCCCATCAGACCGTCAAAGGCGCTGTCAGGCGCCGCTTTCGAGGCGCCGGAACACCACGCATGTGCGTGCCAGACTCGATACTGAGGACTTGAAGGGAGGTTTAGTGACTCAGTGGGCTTGATAGGATTTGATTCCAAGGCCTTTAGAAACATGTACAGCGTGTTGACTTGGAGTAGCAAGTGGCAGGCACACAAGACTTTAAGACAACATCGTAGCAAGACGAATATCAGATTATCAAGCGTGGCTTTGCCACCTCCCACTCGGATAGGCACAGGCGCACGGCTACCTGAGTGCAAGCAAGCTTGGATCATGGACCGAGTCGGTGCAAATCGCTGGGCGCAGGAACTGATAAAAAGTTCCTACTTTGTTACAATAGCAATAGCGAAATATGATGAACTGTGGTAGTAATAACTGATATATAACAATAGCCGCCACACCGGTGCTGCTCAGTTACCGCAATCGCAAACAAGAAGCACAGACTAACGATCTACACGCAAATCAGTGGCATTCGGATAGTGCACTTTGCGTTTCGTGGTGCCCAAAAAGTCCGATGGACAGGCGCTTGATCACCCGCTACCTTTCGACCCTTGGGCCTTTCAGCTTCGAATCCAAAGCCGCTAAGCAAGAGAAGCATCGTCATGGTACCGTTCCAATCCTGCGTAATTGGTTCCTATGGCTCCTTGCACCCTAGACAAAACCCAATGTACATCCAGTGTTCCGAGAGGCTTGGCCGAGGACCGGTGCGATTCGGGTGCCAGCGCTGGCACCTTGTCAGAAGCAGGTCGAGACAAGGCTTCGGACATTTGCGGTTTGGGGAGTTTAGGGTTTAGGGGGTTTAGGGTTTAGGGTTTAGGGTTTGGGGTTTAGGGCTGGTTTTGGGATGTGCCAGCTTCGGAAGATTAACCCGGCGCATAGGCTTCAAGGCGGATCTTTCATCGACAGAGCCTTACCCCTTGACTTGCAACTGTACTACTACGAATCAAAAATGGCACATGTCATGAACTTGATGGATGTCGTGAGTAGCTTTGGAAATAACAGTGCTGCTGTGACCAATGTGACCAATCAACAGTGGTCATGAACGGGCATTGTGACCATTGCTAAAGAGGTGAAGGTGCGGAATGCTGTTAATCTGGTCATATCATTGTTGAAAGATGGTGCGTATATTTCATGAACGGCGGCAATACGAAGAGTATGACTGACTGGACTAACGTGTCCAGTACTGCGAAGACTACACGGACACGTGACATGTCCTAATATCAAAAGAAATAATAATAATAATAATAACAGTGCTATTCGTGATCCGGATTGGTCTGACGATTACTGAGACAGATAGCATCAACAGTTCATGTTGCCAAGAGTACGTTACTGGCTACTTATGCTGCCAGCATTACCTTTGCCGCAGTCATTCTTGCACTTGTACTGGAACTCCCAACATTGCAAGATTTCTGCTATGGGTTTGTACTACACAAACAGCATTTGGCTGGCAGTACGAAACTCATCGAGATCATGGGGATTGCCAAACACCACCGGCAAAATTGGCGGGTAATGGCTACACCACTCTATTGTTTGTTAGGCTTACCGATGCTGCTAACCTTCTTATCACCAGCACGATTAGGCTCATTCATGCTTATATTCACCCAAGACAGCCTTTGTAACTCGTAGATAGGCGGTGATGGCTACCATTCCGGCTTGCAGGCCGTCGGGGTCAAGGGGGTTTAGATATTTCGGGCACGAGACGTCTGGCCGTTTGACAAGTTCCTCACCGAGTGTGGGCATCTGAGATCCCGAGCCTCACTCCAGGATCTGATCCGGCACCACCTGAACATGCAGGTGGTAGTCTCAGATTGTAGGCTACTGCGGTAAGGGAACTTAAAAACCAAAACCTGCAGCAAGACCTGCTCACTCACTCTCAACCTTGAACCAAAGTTGCGACCCAAGCCACAGTTTTCAGGCGATGAGCCGTGACCCCTCAAGCCAACAAGCAGACATAACCCCAGACGTACAACCACAATCGAATGCCAAATCGACACCCGGAAGAGAGCAAATACCCTGGCTGCCCCTGCACAAGCAGATGTTAAATGTTCATGTGGACATGTGAACACTTATAAAAAATCCAAAAAAACCAGAGAACCCCCCACCTGCATCCTCGCCATGCCCTGCAACACACCGTTTTGGGAGCCCTGTCTTCCTGCAACAAAGGCTCAGGGCATTCTAGGGCTCGGGGTGCAGAGTTCAGTTTCGGGGGTTTAGGGGGTTAGGGGTTTCGGGTTTGGGGTTTGGAACATTTAGCATCTGCTTCACTGCCTATGGAAATAATCTGCCAGTGGCTGGGTGCGAACCACTTCGTCTGCTGGCGGCTTGCCACGGACGTAAGAAAGATACCAACAACAAGAGATGCAGTTTAGGGCTTTGGCGACGAGCTTGTAGCACAGCGCCTAATGTAGGGGCCTCAATAATTAGAATCCGGTTTAAGGGCCCATTACACTATCATTATAACAAGGAACCACCCAAAGTACTGTAGATAATCACTATAGGGCCCCTATAGTCGCCTCCGCGAAATATCAGGAAGCGGTGCGAGTGGCCCAAGGCCAAGCCCGAGACCCCAAACCCGCAAGTTACTGTAGGGGCCTTAATAGTTGGGGACACGCATGTCAGGCACCGCTGGGTATAGCTGCGTTTTCATGAATATAGCTGCGTTTTTCTGATCGGGGTGCGGGGTGGGGGGGGAGTGGGGGGGCGTAATGGCGTCTTTGGGCTTGCCTCCTGTCACACTCAACTTTCGCTTACACTCTGGCCCAAAGACTATGGCCTGCTTGCTCCATAGGAAGTAAGATGAACATCATAAGCATCGCTTACAGCCCGTTCCCTACTACTTGTAAAGAGAACTTGCCTGGAAGCCATAGGAAGTAAGATAATCATGTTAAGTATTGCCTGCAGCTCGTTCCCTACTACTCGTAAAGAAAACTTGCCCAGAAGCCGTAGGAAGTAAGATAATCATGTTAAGTATTGCCTACAGCTCGTTCCCTACTACTCGTACAGAAAACTTGCCCAGAAGCCATATAGGAAGTAAGATAATCATGCTAAGTATTGCCTAAAACTCGTTGCTGATTAGACTGAAGCCTTCCATCCATTATTTGCCAAGTACATCTGCACAGAAGCCCGCATGCGCAGACATGTGTATAAACAAGAGTAGTTTAAGCTCTTGTGCAAACAATGAGCTAATTCCAACCCTTGAAAGTCACATGGCGCCTCACGCGTGTGTGACCATAGTTAGAGTAGGGTTTTGGGTTATATGTATTATATGATACTATAACTCTAATCAGGAACCCCCACAGTAGTATTGGCAATTATTTAGGCCCCTATATTACAAGGGATGTAACCCCAACTAACCAACCAAGCCACATGCCATCCCTATTCCCTGGCCTTTCACGCGTTGTCTGCCGAAGGTGTTGAAAGCCAGTTCCGGCCTGTAAGCCCGAAGCCAGGTTGTGGTTAGGGTTTAGGGTTTAGGGTTTTAGGGTTTAGGGTTTAGGGTTGAACCAAGGACTGTAATTACACGTTCAAGAACTTCGAAGGCTTTGATTTCGCAGGTAGAGGAGTGGCATTACTACTAGAACTAGTGCCATGCCATAAGTTGATCACGAGCAACTTCGAACATGGGGTTGGGGTATCATCCCTGAACCCTAAACCCATCTCGTCCACTGCCTAAACCCTAAACCCTAAACCCTAAACCCTCTATATATATATATATATGTATATCTATAATCACCCCTGGCGCCACCTCTTGCGAAGACCTGACCTCATGGCCAGGGCTCTGGAACCCCAAACCCACAAAAGCGAGGGTTTAGGGTTTAGGCTTAGTTTAGAATCGGGTTTAGGGTTAAGGGTTTAGGGTTAGTTTATGACAGGGTTTAGGGTTCAGGGTTAGTTTATGCTAGGGTTTAGGGTTCAGGATTAGTTTATGATAGGGTTTAGGGTTCTGGATTAGTTTATGATAGGGTTTAGGGTTTAGGGTATAGGGTTGCCCGAAGGCTGAACCTGCGCATGACGCCCCCCTGAAACCAGAGTTCTATAGAAGGACCCGAAACGCACACTGAAGATCACCTAATTACGAGGCTTCTGTTGGTCTTCTAGAATTATGGTGGTTACGAGTGATTACTTGGGATGCAGAGGTAAAGATCTCAAACACCTCTCTGAACCCAGCGTCCCACACCCTACCCTCCTCAACCATGCACCGACCTTTTAATCCTGCTGCGCTTCGACATCCACCCTTCAAGCTGGATCCAACATCTGCCTTTAACTGACAAGCTCTCTAAAGCCTCAGCCCTCCCTCAAGACGACGGCCAAAGGACCCAGACCCTAAACCTCATAACTAGGGTTTTGGGGTACCTTATACCGTAACTATAATATGTTTTAAGGAGCCCCCAAACTAGTATAGGTAATTATTATAAGGCCCCTATATTGGACCCAAAAAAGCCCTGAACTCAGAGACGAGGCGCGCGAAGCCCCTGCCGAACATGAGGTCGTGAACTTCGACCTCGGCCTCAAACTGCCTCGGTCCGCTGCATTGTCATTACAGGGCCTTTGGGCCTGGGGGAGTTTGAAGGGGTGTTAGGGTTCAGAGTGTCGGGGTTTAGGGGTTTGGGGTTATATACGGAGTTTACAGGGGTTTTCAAGAGGTGCAGGATTTGGGGGCTTTGATTTGGGCCTCGGTTTGGCAGCCAGGGTCTCGTCCAGGGACCTGGTGCCCCCCAAAACCCCAAACGCGAAATCCTAAACTCCCGAATCCGAAGATCGAACCGGGACCCTTCAAGGGTCCTTGAATAGAGCCCTTATGGCCCTTAAGAGTGGGTATTTAGGCTGTATTAGAGGGTAGGTTGGGTCTAGGAACTCCAGGGGCCCTGAGCCATAAAATCCGGCTTCCCAGTGCATCCAGCTGCCAGGTGTCCGAGATGTCTGTCCCGTCTGCCTGGCGCTTGAAAGCAGCGGGAAATTCCGAAAGTCAGGGCCCTTTGTTCCTTCTTATGATATGTGAATATTATAAAGAGGGTTTTTATTTAAAAAACCCTCTTTATAATTATACTATAATATCCCCGCCACTAGGAGGGCATCGGGCCCCGGGGCACACAACAACACGACGCAAGGAACGACAGCCGACTACTACGACGAAAGATTCCGACTCGAAGAGACCAGAGACCCCAGGAGGGGAACCTTCAACTCAGGGTTTAGGGTTTAGGGTTTAGGGTTTAGGTGAAAAAGTTGAAGACGAAGAAAGCTCTCACGAAGCAACTGATCATGGTTCTTTGGCTGTGTCTTGCTTTGCCAGCCTCACGTCGCAGATTGTTGGTGTACTCCTTCGCATATTGCACCTGGGGATCTCGGACTTGGAATCTAGCCTTCCCGCGGCGCAGCGAGTACCAATGCACACAGGTAGTTTAGGGTTTAGGGTTTAGGGTTTAGGGTATATGCCCGCAGAACTGGCAGTGGACTTCACAACTTGAACTAGGCCGGAAGTCAACTATGCCGGAAAGCAACACTAAGCCGACCCTGAACTCCCTGGCTGCATGCATGCTGCCGCCAGGCCGTGCATCAGCGGGTTGGAGGCGATGGTTCGGCAGAAGCTCTCCATGTCCAGCATCAAAATCCGCGACACATCCGTTGCGATGAGGTCGCCCAGGAAATACCACTCCGTCCAAAGGGACATCCTCATCATGTGCAAACGTGCGGACAAATCGGACTCGCATCCAATGCAGCGAAAAGTCCCGCAAATCCCTGGAAGCCTGGATCCCTCAAACCACCAATCGTCCAATTGTCTGCGAATGGCCCCTGGTCATGTTCCAATAATGCACATCCTACGAAGACATGTATGTAGTGATGTACAAGGGAATGGCAATTGTAGGCTCGGCAGTAGCAGTACTTATTGTAGCGTCATAATAGCACATGAAACAAAAAGTGAAGAAGAGTAAGAAGAGTAATCTAGCCTTGGTAGTCCTGACCGAGGCTGGTATTTCGAGCACCCATCACAATATTAAAAACAAACACACACACACACACACACACACACCTTCTGCATTTGCCGCAAGCTGTTGTCCCAGCTCCAAGGGCTTCAGGGTTCAGGGCGAATGTCGGGATTTGATGTCGATGTTCATGGCTTTTGAGGCCTACACCAGGTAGATGTCCAAAGCTTTGCGAACCCAGGCAGCTGCGATTTGGATACAAAGCCAGACTAGTGACAGATGACTCCATTTCTGAAAGGGTATGCCGTCACCTTCCCGGAAGGTTTGTACGGATCAGGGGTCTGCGTGAACCGTATCCAAAGACCAGAATCGGTTTGTCGTGAATATGTGGGCTGCGTCTTCCGCTGGAACAGGAGATTTGCAGTGCTGCACTTCGGCTTCAGCTTGGGGGTGTTTTTGGGAGCCTGCGCAAAGGGTTTGGGGTTGAGGCGCCTTCCTGGGTTTGTAACTTCATGTTCACGGCTTACGGAACCTTGAGCACTCTTTCCAAAGCATGTGCAGATCGAGGATGAAAAAAAAAACCCTGAAGGCCAGGGAAACCTAAACCCTAAACTCTAAATTCTAAACCCTAAACCTTATAAACCCTAAACCCTAAACCCAAACTTGAGGCCCGCTTGATGCAACCTGAGGTTCTCTGCCGTCCAAACATGAAGGCACGGTTCGGCTGGCCTCCCATCCTCACAGCAGGTGGGCTGGGTTTAGGGTTTAGGGTGGCCTCCCATCCTCACAGCAAGTGGGCTGAGGACTACGCGGCCAGTCCTGTTCGTCACTTCTCTTCAAAATCACCTTTCCTAATCTTCAATATCACTTCAGAGTATATAACAATGAGTATTACAAACCCATTTCCGAAACAAAGTATCCCACGTCAAATCCCTGTCGTCCGGCTTTGTGCATCCCCGGCCTGTATGTAGGAGACGTCTCCAGTGATGGGTAAATATGCTGCCAACGCCTCGACGCCGCAGCAGAAGATAACATCCTGCGCGCTGTTCAAGGACAGCGAACACTGCTGTAGTGCACTGCCGTAGCACAGGACAAAGCACGGCAGGACTTGTCAGCAGCAGCAGCAGCAGCAATGCTGCCACCTGTCGATGCATGCCGAATTGTAATTCGAAGTTTTGCACAGCAACCTCCCCTTCATGATCCTCGTGCACGGGTCCTTGGTGGCAACTGTACATACTGTAAACGAGGACCTCGCCAAGTTTCGCATACTGTCCACCGTCTGCACGTTGTGCCCTTGGCTTTGATCAACTGTCAGCAAAGAGTCCACGGGCAGCATCCCGAATTTCATGCAGTCTTGTTGAATTTATGCAGTCTTGGACACAGACCTTCATTCTCACTGCTTGCTGCCACCTCTTTCATAAGCTTCGCCAGGACTCAACTCAAGATGGCTTTCAGGAAGGGCAACCTCTCCATGTCCTTCTGAAATTTTTCCTTCGCAGACAGCAGCACATTTTAGATAGCTGAGAGCGGCTCTATGGCACTGTGCGCAGGCGCTGATGGTACTGACCCCGAACCCGACATAAACTCGAAAGACTGGTGGCCTGGGCTTGATCGCCTGTTTCGTTAACACAACATACCCAGACCAGGCCGGAAGGGTAGGTCCCCCATCCAACAGAAGAGTGGTCTTAGGATGAAGCTGGGTAAGGGCCGTCGATAATCAGGACCATGAACAAATCCGTCATGTGATACCACTCAGCAGCCCGAGCCCGTATCAACCACCCCGCCTAGCAAGGCATGAAGAGCCGTCCTATCTGTGTGTGTATACATACATACATGCATGCATGCACGCTTGCATGCTTGCATGCATGCATGCATGCATGCATGCATGCATGCATGCATGCATGCATACATGCATACATGCATACATGCATACATGCATACATGCATATCATGCATACATGCATACATGCATACATGCATGCATGCATGCATGCATGCATGCATGCATACATACATGCATACATGCATACATACATGTTCATAAATCCAATAATCCAATGTTAGCTTCGCCGGAAGAGAAACCCCAAGCCTAAGCCTGAAACCAAAGCTGACCGCCAAGATTCCAGCTGCAACCTTGCCATCAGCAGGAAATGGGGGCTGAGATTCATGGAGTTAGGGTTTGTGGGGTGATACTGCAGGATTTAGGTTTCAGGGCTTAGGGTGTAGGGAGTGGGTGTTGGGTTCATGGGACCTTCTCTTCAAGGTTCCCTTTTACTGACACTGGAGCTCTCCGGCACTGTTCGCATGGGCTTCTTGGGGGCTCTGGTGTTCAGGCGAAGGATGTAAGCGGCATTGGGGTTTGGTATATGCTAGTGGTCTGGGATCTACATGGATTTAAAGCTTCTTGGGATCTGGCGCGCTTCAGGGCGGCGGGTTTGGGATCCAAAGCGTCGGGAGTTTGTGATGTTGGGATTTGAAGGGGTGACTGATACTGCTGATGCTGCCATGAAAGCAATGTGGGTAGCTGGGCTTGACATCGGAACTGGCTGTATACAACATAAAGAGCTGTGAACACATCAGTTTGATTCAAAATCTTGGCATGAACCTTCGCAGAGGAGAGTGCCAGTTACAACATGCCACATGCAGTGGAGATGCTCATTCATCAGCGGACGTGACAGCATGTCCAGCAAGGGCACCTGGCCCCAAGCATTCTTTCAGTCTGATAACGAGGCCTTTGTCGGCAGCTCGAAGTCCGAATATTTACCCTAAACCATAAACCCTAAACCCTAAAACCCTAAAGCCCTAAAGCCCTAAACCCTAAACCCTACAACCGGGATCCTACGATTCATGACCTCTCTCAGGTGAAAGGCTGCATCTGGCGTACCGTGTGTCTTCAAAGACTTACCTTGGGCCTCTTAGCAAATCCTACGTTTGAATTAGGGTTAGGGTTTAGGGTTTAGAGTTACAAATTAATGGTTCCTGCGGTTCCGGGACACTCGACCCTGCGGCGCATCAGCTGCATCAAATCGTCAATGCATCCAAGTCGCATGCATGTCCTGTGAGGACGCCTGGCACGATGCAACATAGCCATCACAACACGTGGGACACCAGGACACCCAGTCAGTCGCCAGCAACTGCAGAGAAGGCTGTGAGTGACTTAGGGATGGTGCGAGTTGAATAGCCCTGCCTTGTGCTGGGCCATGTAGGCATGCTGCAAGAACTTCGTAATTCGCTGGCTCAGGTTCGTGGAAACCTTGTTGTGCCTCGGATCTTGCAGGGGAAAAGCGAGCTACAATGATGTGTAGGTCCAGGGTTGTTTACTCCGAATCGTGTCCCGAAGAACTGTTTTCTACACGACATCATCCTCCGTCCGCCCTCTTCAAGTTGCTGACAGCTGAGCGACAGCAGGTAGCGTTGCAACAGACTGAAATGGCGCGCTTCCTCCTCCTGCGGACGTCAGAAGATGCTGCTCGACCCATCTAGCAAGGACCAGTCGAAAACCACGTATATAGCACCCACAGAGTTTTGCCACCACGAGCAACCTCCAAGAGCAATTTGTAGACTGAAACAGAAACTGCACGCGAAGACGAGTAGTGGCAAAGACCCGCAATGCAAAGAATGCCGTACTGCAGCAGAGGGCTTCGAGGACACTGCTATGCCATGCAACATAGACTCAGTCAGACTACCATATTCAGTAACGATATGTAACGGTCGTGTCGGTACACATTAGCGTATTAGGCTCATTGGCTCACCCTGCGCGGCCTGCCTTGCTTCTGGAATAAGCGGTCATCATGGACGTCATTGACGACACCATGGTGGAGAAAGTGATCAGCGAAATGAGGGCAACGAAAATACCTGGTCTGCTGCACCGCTACGCATGTCTAAAGCCTCCAAAGCCCCGCGCTACTCGTTGCAATCCTCTTGTCGGGCTGGCGCTGCCATTCGCAATGGAATTCAGCTGTTATCGCGCATTGTGACCCTGTTCACTCGTTTCTGTCTGCATGTACACATTACTATCTGCTGTCCTCGAACTCTTGATTCTACTTGATCGCAATACACATACAAAATCAAGTCAGGTATTCATGACACTTGGACTTCATGTCAGACTTCACGGCTCCATCGCACATCCGGCCATGTAGCTCTACTTGCCTACGAACCAAGTGGGCACATTCGATCCGGTGAGATACACATCAGATCAAGAGGCATTCCGGCTCACTGGGAAATTTAGAAGATGCCTCTGGTCATAAAGGACAAGTGGCTGAAGATGCGTTCGGGCAAGTTCGTCGCCTCACGGCCGGTGGTAAGGCCAGATTCTTTGCGAAGACTTCGGAGTCCAGGTGGGCATGCAAGTTTGGGTTTAGGGTTTAGAGTTTAGGGTGTATAGGGTTTAGGAGTTAGAGTTTGGGGCTTTGAGATCACTTTACATGGCTAGTTCAGGGCTTCGCGTCCTCGTCCGCGGTCTGGCTCTGCTCCGCGATTCACGCATTGAAAACCCTGCTCGCTGCCAAAACGGTGGAACATGGTGGAACCTGCAATATATTCCATACGTCTGCAGCTCACTGGGCTCTCCTCCGATAATTGTTCCACTGTTACTGTTGCATCTTGTATTGTTGCCGTTGAAGCTAAGGAAACTGTTTGACAAGCTGTTCCCATGCCAAGCCCACAAAGGCCGGCTCGGACACCGAAGCAAAAAAGCAATGATTTTGCGGCGCTTGTTGCGAACCTGCCTAACTGATTCTGCAGCTTCCCGGATGACACGGAGAAACGGTATTCACCGTGCGGAGCGGAGCGTATTTGGGGCCTAGAGCGCTTGATGCATATATTCAGTTTATATCAGTGCAAGAACTAGTTATGAGAATAGCCTTGCGCCCTGCAATGGTCATTAATTACTGTAAGTACCGGGTGCTGTAAACGGGAAGGGGATCAGAAGCTGCAGGATTCATCAAGCAGCGTCATCGACATTACTATCGTGGTTATCATCACAGCCACATGTATGTCGTCTTGCCCAGCGTCGTCTTAAGAATCGGCACTTTGGGTACCTGCGTGTGTAACGATACCGACAGCAACGAAGAAAAAATGCAAACGACCATCATTAGCACAATTACAAAGACACACTATCTCCACTATGATCAGACAGATCGTAAGCGACGACGGGAGGGGTAACGGAATCGAGCGACCATTACAGCATCATGAGCGACAAGGATGACATTGGCAAAAATCGGAAACCCTCCAAGACACAAGCTCAAGCATCACAAGCATGTCACATGGAACAAAGGAGCTGTTTGCACTTCTGTCTATCGCTCCAACATACTTCATCAGTGGTCGGCAGCAAAGCGCTGGCATGTTTAGGATTCCGAGTCGTACAACTACCCGAAACCTACAGCACCAAAGAGCACCCTGCTAAGCCTGAACTGTCTGTGTGTATGTACGTATGTATCTATCTATGTATGTAGGTAGGTAGGTAGGTAGGTAGGTAGGTAGGTAGGTAGGTAGGCAGGCAGGTCGGTCGGTCGGTCGGTCGGTAGGTAGGTAGGTAGGTAGGTAGGTAGGTAGGTCGGTAGGTCGGTAGCCAGGCAGACAGGCACGCAGGTATGTATGTGTGCGTACATATGTAAAGATCACACGCATCACTGCATACGTTTCTGCTGCAAACAAGTACACCTACTTATGTCACAAACCTCATAAATACACGCAGGTAGATCTTACATGGATAGATGAACAGACTGCCGAAGCCAGCCTCGACCTCAGTGGCCCCCACCCCAAGCTGTGCGATAGCCTGTCCGCCAGCAGCCGAAGTCTTTGCCCTAGGCCCCAAAACTCTGCGTCCTAAAACCTCAAGGCCCCAGAACACACACCATATATACCCTAAACCCTAAACCCTAAAACCCTACTCCCTATGTAAGCCCGAAGCTCGCCTCAACCTCTCGAGTTTCGCTCTGTTTTAGGGTTCCTTAAAGGGTTCTATAAGGGCTGCTTTGAGGGTTAGGGTTTAGGGGCCTTACTAATTAGAATAGGGTTTTCGGCCCCATTATTTTATAATTCTAATTAGGAACCCCCAACATAGTAAGTATTGGTGATTATATGGGCCCCTACATTAGGCTGTCCCGATCAGGCAGCACGCTGGTGCTGAAAGCACCCAGTCGCATGCCCGAGAGGGGGCACTATGAGGGTTGAGTAATGATTGGAAGAAGAAGGTCCAAGGGGGCAGGGTTCAGGGTTTAGGGTTTAGGGTAAGGAACCAACAAGAACACTACTTCGATGTTTCAGAGGCCCCTATATGGAATCCTAGAACAATTCATTGCTGCAAGGGGTCGGGCTCGAAATTTCGAGGAGACTCAAATCTCTAAAAAGATGGACCCGGGAGAAGGATAACTCCTGCTGGCATTCGCAGGTTTCTGCCGAAAAAGCATGAGGATAATGTTGTCCCAGCTACAAATTTCATGCAGGGCTTAACAATAATAATAATAATAATAAATTATAAGAACACTAAAAACAACAATGATGACGGTTCGGGGGAAACCTCGTCGACTCACAAGCCGTGTCTGCCAAGGCACCCAGTGTAGACTTGTCAAATAGCCTGAGCACGGTGGTAGACTCCAGGACACCGTTCCAAACCTCTAGACCTACGACCCCGATAGCCCGAAGCCCAAAACAAAAGCAGTGAATCGTAGGGTACTCGAACGAACAAGACTGCACACAGAAACGGGTAGCTTGTGTGTTGTCTTGTGGCTTCGTCGACAGCTTGAGCCCATGTGATGACACATTCACCTTGGTCCGCGTTCCGGAGCTGCGGCCTTGATGGCAAAAGTGTTTCAAGACGGGACTGACTGGCTCGGGGCTGTGTTAGGCAGTCGTCGTTTGCGTGCATTTGGTATGCAGTAGGCTTGTGCGCTGTCTTGTGGCATCGTCGACAGCTCGAACACATGTGATGACACATTCACCTTGGTCCGTGGACCGCTGGCCGTGATCTGGATCAGTCTCTGCGTAAAAAAAGCTCCAAACCAAGATGTATTCGTTCTGGGTTTTCAGGGTACATCACCCTTGAAAGAAGGAAAGGAAAAACACCCAACCCCACACCCTGAAAGGGACCCCAATTTTGAGAACAACCCACATGGTCCTGTAGGTAAAGGCTTTTGGCACTGGATGGAGGCACGTATAACACCACTTCCAGAAGTCCGCTTGCTTCATCCATGGGCTTCCGTGCTAGCTTTCAGAATATGGGTAGTTTTCCAAATTAGGGTCCCTTTTGGGGTCCGTTTTTATAAGTGCGCCAGCGAAACCGCATTTTCAAGCTGGGTGCCGTACTATATTAGGGACCCAAAAGGGACCCAAATTTAGAGAACTACCCATATGGAAGACAGAGTCGGCTAGCAGAAGCAAAGACTGCAACAAAGCCCGAGCAGCCATACAGCCTGTCTTCTTCCTCCACCCCGTACCTGAGGTATGCGCAAGATGTTGCCAGGAGTGAGATGTACTGCACATGCCAATTTGCAACAACGACTGCGCTGGGAATTGCGGGGTTCATGGCGATATTGCGCGACGTGGTTCTTGGAATCGTGCTCGACCGATGCAAGCCCGCTTGCCCTCTGAGTCAGCCTTCTTCCACTACAGCGGACAGCAGCAATCCCTCTACAGTCTCGATTCTGCAACTGGCTGGCATCCTGATCGGCGATTCCGACACTCCTAGCTCGCATGGCTTGTGCCGTAGCATCCCAGGTGCTTGGTGGACCACCCGTCTGCCTTGCCGCCAATGTGGGAAAAACCCCACCAAGCACAGGCAATCCTGAGAAGGCCAGGGCCATGGTGCGCTCTTCACCAAGGCACAGCATCACCCATAGGCCCCATAGTAGTTCCTTTTTGCGGCTTATATTTAGGATTCTCTTTACAGAATCTGAAAAAGGAACTACTATGGGGCCTGAGGGTAAACATTAACTTAATGCATGACATGGGGCTGTCTATCAGAAGTTGTTTGGGGTTGTGTGCGTTGCCACTGGCAGAGGCAATGTGACGTAAGTCTATAATGAACTCCCACCAAGCCGCATATGATTCAAAAGCAAGAGCCGGATAATGTTCATGGCCACGCTGAACCTCAGCAGTCTGGCCGGAGAACGAGAACTGCACATATGTATGGGCGGCTTCGCAGTCGAAATGCCTGGCTAAAACCATGAGATCGGTTCACATGCAACTTGCGAAGTAATGATGTTTGTGATGGCGCTGATGACAGGGATGATGGCGCTGCTGATTCGGCTGACGGGGAAGGAGGTGACGAAGCTCCTGAGGATGGCGACGGGTATAACGATGCTGCCGCTGACGACATGCCGCAGTTCAGTCCGAAACTGAAGCCGTGGTTTAGGGTTTAGGGTTTAGAGTTTAGGGAGCCCGAAACTGAAACCGTAAATCCTTGCCAGGCCAAGGGACTGGACGTTCACGGCCCAGCCTTGCATGGCTTCCTTCGGACATTCGACACTGCACTTTACCATGCTCGCAAACTTGTGTCTCGGAGTTTTCCTCCATCTCCGTTATCTTGTTTCCATTGTGATGACCAGGATGATGCAACCTTTTTAACACCTGAACCTGACTACACGTGCATTTCCAAAGGGTGCGCATGAGCGCTTCGCAAACGCAGCCGCGAAGGCATAGCATGCGAGCTAAGGAAATCGTGGAACCGGGAAGTTTTCTGTTTTCTTTAGGATCTGAAGCATTACAGATTAAGCGGCCCTGTGTCACCCTGTGGGTTGTAAGGGCTGTAGGCACATCACTAGATATCTACGAACTTCCATCGTCATCCACTTGCTGTGGGCTTCGACTTTCCTTCTGCAAATGGGCAGGGGATGAAGGTCTCAGGAGGCTCCAAGTGGGTCGATGTGGGTCAGGGCAGCTAGACATACGTTCCGAACCCCACGCACCTAACCCTTAAGTAGGAAAACGCCTAAGCCCTAGATCCTAAACCCCTGCTCTGTTCTGCTCTGTTTTGCACTGCATGAAGGCGGCCTCCAATTGGATTGTTGTGACTGATTGACGCTGCATTGTGTTTGACTTTGGTTGGGGGGGTTCGGGCATCGGCGGTAATGGGTTGAGGGATACTTCGGGGTTTAGGTTGCTGCGGGCATTCTATGGTAGTACAAATACTGCTGCCGCCACGGCTTCGCTAAACCCTAAACTCTAAACCCTAAACCTTATAAACCCTAAACCCTAAACCCTAAACCCTAAACCCTAAACCCTAAACCCGAAACCGTACTGTGCTCTTATTGACAGCGCTGTTCTTTCCACATGCGCCTTTTTTATAATCTGCACTTCATTCTCGTGCCGCCTCGCCGAGTCTCAGACCCCCCAAAGTTCTAGGATCCTTAGGGTTTTAGGGTTTTAGGGTT
>CAJNDV010031342.1:42261-52682 GCA_905221635.1 Symbiodinium sp. CCMP2456 | reverse complement strand
CCCTAAACCCTGAACCCCAATGAATAGCTCATCGAACCTGAATCACCCCAATGGTGCAGCCTCGTGCTGTCCCCGACTGCCTTCAAAGGCCAGTGCCTCAAATGTGATGGGCCGACAGCGCTCAAAGCCGATCTATCCATCCATTTAGGGTTTAGGGTTTCATTCATTCATCTATCCACCTATGTATCCACCTATATATGACACACGTATAGTAGGAAGGCTCCTGCGAAAGGGTACAGGAGTGGCAGAAAGGAGCATGAGCTGTAGGAAATACGGAACAGCAGCTGTCGGAGGAGCTGCAGCAAATTGCAGCTGGTCTAATCTAATCTACTGATGAGGCCTACAGATTTTGACGACATACCTTGCCGTTACAGGCAATGGAACTTGGGATGGTTAAGATGGTTCGGGGATGTTGAGGATCTGTTCACTGCAAAGCTTGCTCGCCTGTGCACCTGTCACAGAAGGACTGTCCAATCACAGAAACAGAACACGACGGGCCAAACAAGACGGACCCTGAACGACTTTCGATTATAAAAGAGTGAGAAAAATTGGAGTATAGGATTTGGGCGGTACAAGTACATTATAGCCACAATACAAAACTGCTATGCTGATTTGAAGACTATGCAGGGGTACTACTACTACTACTACTAAGTATACGTTCAGGCCCAAATGTTCGGCACATGTGGCTCAGCCGGCTTCGTATCTTTGGCCTTGGGCAACTCAGAGCCCGCTTCGTCTCCCGCAATCGATCCCAACCAGGTCCCAGTACCACTAATGTAGGGGCCTTGATNNTTGGGGGGCCCATTATACTATAATTATAACACCAGAGGCTTGTCAGAAGTTAGGGAAGTACGGCTTGCTGCTTGCCTGCTTGCCTTGGCTCGCTTGCGCGAATCTGCAGGCAAGCTGCAATCCAATCTATGGAGACAAGCATGACATCCACCGGCAGCCACGTACGCGCATATTTCCGTGCCACAGCCGCTGCATCCATCACCAGCACTCCCTTGTTGTAGACTCCCGTGCGGAAAGACATCCTTGAAGGCATGCAGGGACCGCCACTGAGCTTCGCATACAGCATAGTGTCACACAGACACACACACACACACACTGGGGCATCTATCGACAACGATAGCTTCAGAGTCTCCACTGGCCTTGCTAATTATACAACTAGGTAGCTCGGGGGAGCAAGAATAGAAAATGCAAAGCAAAAAGTTAGACTTCGAGCCCAGTCACAGGATGTCGATGCTCCAGAACGCAATCGTCGACCATGACAGTACGTTCAGAATTTCTGACTCAGGGAGGTCGAAGAACTGCAGCGGAATAAACACGACATCCTTGGCAGGATATGGGAAAAGGCTTCTTTTTCAATCTCTAGAATCACCATGAAGACAACCACAGGAGCCCTACATAAACATACACTCACCAAACTTAGTATCATTAAGGAATGCTGCTATGGGCAACAGGGCAAACATGCAACATGCAGAAGGATGTGTGGTACAGGTTCATGGTTTGGCGCGCGGCAGGCCGCTACTGTAGGCCATGACATGTCGGATTGTGACCCGACGTTTCGCAACCCAGAGCGCACCCCACCCACCCGCCCACCCACCCCACCCACCCGCCCACCCACCCACCCACACACACACACACCCACACCCACCGACGGACAGACAGACGGACAGCCAGACAGCACACCTCCACACATGAAACATTGAAGTTCGCTTTCCGGATTCCACCTTCAACCGATATGTTAACCTTGCATCCACATTCCTTTTGCGATTGAAAGCCATGCAGCATTCAATTACACGGCCCTTCCTCTCTGGTGCGGTTCGTGCCAGCTTCACAAATGGTGAGACTTGCTGAAGATCGACAGAGCGGCGTGCAGCAGCCACATCACTGTGACAATTTCCCAAACAGTTCGCACAAAGCCTGACAGGCCAGCGGAGTAATGGGAGACCAACCAAGTCTGAGTCTAGATGCATGCGTAACGTCATCAATATGCCGATGATCTTCGGAACTGCCCTCCAGTACCACAGCATGCATTGAATTTGCATATTTATTGGCCCATCCTGAGCCCAACAGGCCTCCAGGATGCAAGACTCGAGCCTTTTCCTCCTCCTCGACTGTCTCGCTGACACAAGGCGCCGAAAAGGAAGACTCCTCCAAACCTTCGCTGCCAGAGCGCAGGGGGCCATGATGCATGATGTGCGTGCAAGCCCCGCCTAAGGTATCCAGGCAATCAGGAAGCTTGTGAACATTTGTCCAGATTAGGCACTGGTAAAATCGCATTGAGCAAAGCCGGTGCAAACTTGTGGGAGTGCGGCGCCGGCGGATGGCAAAGGTGATGATGAAGGTACATAAGATGGAGATGTTGGTGATTATGATACGGACCATGATCTCGAACATGGCTCTGACGATGCTGACGATGCATTGACAATGTGAAGACGGTGACAATACAAGGATGGTGGCACTTGTGATGACAATGCTGATAGTGATTTTGATGCTGGTGCTTGTGCGATGGCGTTGATCTTTAGAGTGATGGTTATGATGACGATGGTCTTGGCCATGACCCTGGCAGTGAGCATGATAGGAATACGTGTTCAGCCGCCCGGGGTGCCGTTGCACCTGCCATGTCCCGTACATGGAAGCGAAGCCAAGTTGCTTGCTACGCTGGACTTCTTCGCGGTGAGAGCCTTCGGGACGCTCTTCAAGCCAATTCTCGTCCAAGTGGGCCGTGGAATGAGGTCCTGCCGGGACTTTGGATGGAGGAAGGAGGCCGAGCTGGTAGCAAGATGCCAAAGACTTCTTCTGCCAGAAACTCCACGACATTACTAACACAATCGCCGCCCGAAGACAATACTCACACTACGCCAACGACGACGAAGACGACGACGACTGTTTCGACTACTGCTGCCGCTAGTGCTACTGCCGCTACTTCTGCTACTACTGGTACTACTGCTGGTACCACTACTGGACCTGTAGTACTGCTACTGCTACTGCTGCTGCTGCTAAAGCTAGTGAGTGCTAGTGCCAGTGCGAGTGCTTCTGCCAGTGCTAGGGAGCTAGTGCTATTGCTACTGCTGTTGCAGCTACCGCTGCTGCTACTGCTGCTGCCACAGCCAAGGCTCACCCACGGCCCTAGAAAGGCGCGGCACTATATTTTGCAGGGCTGTAAGCACGGAACTTTTGGCAGATTTCGATTCCTATGTGGTGCCGCCCAGTCCCTTGTCATCCCCAGTCTCTGCCGAGTTCATAACTTAGGACCGGAACTTCTATAGAAGCCTAAATAATTACCAATATATCTGTTAGAGCTCCTTATAATATTATAAATACTATAAACCCTGTTCTTCAGGTTCTTGTCTTTTGCTCTTCAGGGTCAACTGACTCGCATCCGATGCCTGGTCAATGCTCATCTCTCCAGAGCGCGCGGCCTCCCCGGACATAGGTCGGCATTGCAGAGCTACTGCTGAGGAGTTTTAGGGCAGAGGGTGTAAGGGTTATACATGTATGATGCATGTATGTATACATATACTACATTCCTACATGTAAACCTGTGTGTGTACTTGGCCCACTGTACCGGCATTGCGACGAAGTTCCGGAGGGAGGAGCTGAGAGTCTGTCGATGTTTATGCGAATGTGCAGGAAGGTTCTTGCTCGGAGTCGGAGGAATGCAGAACAGCTTGGTTTAAGTACACGAGAAGCTCGCCCACCTCTCCACGAGTCAGGAACATATGCTTTCCGGCGCTGGCAGAAGTGTCAGACTTCTCCCGCCGTGTCCTTAGAGGTGCTCGTGGATAACATGAGATTTGGAGCTCCTCTTCGCGTGGCTGCGGTTCATAGGACAGAGTTGCACGTGATCGAGCCACCGCAGCCAGTGACACTATCTCAGTGGCTGAATACTCCCATTTGGGACCGATGCTGTGCTCAGGATCACACGCAGAAGTAAATCATGGGTTTCGGGTTTGGGCAAGACGGACAGGCGGCCCCTGTTGAGCGGCGTGCAACTAACTCCAAAGAAAAGACTTTGTTCCTAGATCACTTCCCCAGATCTACTCTTCACACTGGTCCTTCTCACTCTGGGGGTTTATGAGTTTGTCATTTAAGGCTCCAGGCGTGGGTTCACCCAGTGTCTGGCGAAGTGAAGCTCGTGGAGTGAAGGGGGCCTTCGAGAGGCCTCTGCAGAGCCACTTCCCATGGCCTTGCCCCTTGTAGCTCCACCTGAAAGCCTTACTATCCGGATTACAAGCGCCAACAAGCCACGGTGCCTCAACAAGTCGTTGATGAAGCTAATAGACTCATATATTACAATTGTTTGATATTAGTTCTGTTATATTAAAAGTAACAGTATGATAATACTAATGGGCAAATCTGTCTCAATTCCCTTTCTAGCTCGGCAGCCTTCACCCTCCGAAGCTTTGTAAGTACTGCATCTCGACATTGTGCCCATGCCCTTCTCAACGAATCCGCCTGTCAAGCCTACTTCTGAAAAACTACCCTAAACCATGAACCCCTAAACCCTAAACCCTAAACCCCTAAACCCTAAACCCCTAAACCCTAAACACCTAAACCCCTAAACCCCAAACCCTAAACCACAATCCAGCAGTGAAGTCTCGGGGAGTCCATCATGCTCTGGTTCCCGAAGGGCGGAAGCAGCCTCTCGATGTGGGGGTTTCCTAAAATAGGGGACCCTAATATAGTACCCTAAATAGTAGGATCCATATTATGAGCACCCCAAATAAGGTACCCCCTATTTTCGGAAACTCCCATGTTCAGGTTTGAAAGGCAGGAAGGAGGGTGCACTGGTGGAGGCAGCGGGGAGTGGGTACCCAAACCAGGGCCTTTCGGGCCTATGGCTCTTTGGTTCCTGAGCCTTCAGGAGCTTTAGGGACCTGTCCAGTAAGTCCGCATCACAAACAGCCACATACTGAGAGCTTGGCGACTTCTGAAAAGCTACATGCTTGGCCTGACGAATGTCGCTTGGTGTCTAGAACTCTGGCGACACACGCCCGGATTACAACCTACACTAACTTGAAGTCTTCTGTTGGAAAACCTTGAGAGCCTTTCGTCACAAATCAGGACTGCTAGAGCTCCGTAGTGAGGAATGGCCACCGTACCGAGCAGACGTTTGACATGCTGGTAGTTCCGAGAATGCATTCAAGCAACGAGGCGAGGTCACGCGAGGGCACGCGGATGCTTTTCATCGAACCTTAAGGGCGAAAGCTGAAATCTGAGTCTGCACTCTTCTTCTGCTACTACGACTATGACTACTACTTCTTCTACTGCTACGACGACGACAACCACGACTGCTACAACACCTGCCCCTGCAAATTCTGTCTGCTGTCGCGCCAGCAGTAGTTCGTACAACTACAGCAGTCGTCGTGCCTGTCGTAGTAGAGACCAGTCTGTGTCGTCAGCAACAAGGAAAAAGCCTGAATACTTTCTTGCACACTCATATATCTTTTGATATCAATGCATCGTATCCACGAAACTATCGTGACCAAGAACATCGTCCTGGGCTGCCAGGTCTTACCTGTCCCAGCTATGCAAATGGAGACTATCATGTGAATGTACATAATGTAGGGGCCTTAATAATTAATTAGAATAGGTTTTGGGGGTTCCTTATTAGTTGTTGTTATAGTAGAATATACCCCAAAACCCTATTGTAATTATTAAGGCCCCTACATTACCGCAACCGAAGCCATCGCACCTTCAAATGCCACAGCCGGGTCACCAGTGCGATCTTTGATGGACGTCACTCCTTGGCGGCATCTCACACCAATACTGTAGGGTCGGTGTGGGAAGGTCGCACAATGGGATTGAAACAGGGGCCTGCCAAAATCTGTGCTGCGGGTTGGGTTCACCCACTGTCTTACAAAAAGAGCTAAGCAATGAAGGGCATTCGCGACGCACTGGCTTGCGGACGTGCCTCGAGCTCTCGTCGGGCTTCTGGGGCTGGACTGAAGGTCACTGTCGGGGGTGTTCTGCCGCACTATCACCGCTGCCTCTGATGGGATCGCGGGGCGAGAACGTTCTGTGGCAGAAGACCTGAGCACGAGCAGACGTTCGGGATTTAGACTGCTGACTTCGCATGACTCAGAAACCCCTCTAGATGTGCCTGCAGCTATGCGACCGTGCATCACTGAAATCCGGTACCCTGAAATATCGTGCGGCAGAAATATAGGGGCCTGAATAATCAAGATAGGGTTTTGGGGTAAATATATGAAAGCATACTCAGCCTTCTTATGATCTTATAGAGAGCCAATCTTCTGTCGAGTCGCAGGCTACTCTGAGGACCGACAGGAAGCAGGCTGCTCTGCTGATGCCCCCCGTCTGGGTTGGATGTCAATGACACCCCTCAGCAGTCAATTTCAAGGGTTTAGGGTTCAGGGTTTAGGGTTTAGGGTAATTTCAGAACTCAGGCATTGCATGAACAGTGTAATTAGTGACAAAGCTTAGCATGAGACCAGAGCTTACGACACCTACCGCATGCTGGCGTGACATATGGGGGAATAGTCACTGTTCCAATCCGCCGCGACATCAAACAAAGTACTGCTGTACTACTGTCCTGCGAACACCTTGACATGCGATACCGCTGTATGCCCGATGCCCTGATATATTCTGCGTTGTTCTGTCATGTTCCCAAGATACACGAGCATTCTACCATCACTGTTCTTTGAATTTACGCTCCGAAACGCCGTTTTGGCATGATGGCAAGCATCGAATCAGCATCATCGAACACATCGACGTACAGCAACATGTCACGATGTGCTGGATTAGAGAGCAGTGCAGTGCAACGGTATGGCATAGCTTAACGTCAAGGTATTCATCATAGTCCGTCTTCTGTTGCAAGTTCTTTTGCGGAGGAAGGAAGTGCAACATCAGTAAAGTAGACATCCGTGATGCTCCCATGGCACCATCGCTGCCAATGCTGCCATGAATGACTACTGATCATGAGCATAGTCGGGGCAAGCAGTCTGCAACAAGATGTATTCGTCACGATACAAGACACATGCGTTCTCATCACCCCCTCCAAGGCCGTTACCAGTGTTAGCTGCTCAAACTTGGCCATACTTCTGCCAGTGCTGGTCAGAGGGGCACTGGGGCCGCGGTATTTAGCACCGCAAAAGAATAAGAGCAAGAATGAGTAAGTACAAGCACAAACCTAACGCTTTGCAGATTCAATGCCGCATCTTGGTATGAGCGGTGCAATATGGTACAATACTGTCTGGTGAGATCACATACGAAAGACGACCAACAAGCAAACCTTAAATCCTGCACTGAATTTACATAAACAGCAAGTGTACTTCGACTAATCATGACCCTCGAACAACCGCCAACTCGACACTCCCCAGAACCCCACCCTGCGCCCTGAGCCCTAAACACTGAAACCCTGATCCCTGAACCGGCAACTGCTGCCAGGAGTCTTCGTTGATCCTGGCTTCCGGTCCTGTGTTTTCCCGCAATCGACCTGGGACGTTTCTTCGCTTCGGAGGAGTTGCCTGTTTCGAGGGATTTGCGGCTTGCGTTGCAATTTCGGGATTTTGGCTGTCGATTCAGAGGTTTTAACTCGAGTCTTCCGCCATCATGTCAATGTCACCATCGTCGTCGTTGTCGGCACAATGTGTCGCCATGCTGGTCCTGGTGCTGGTGCTGGTCCTGGTCCTCGTCCTCCTCCTGCTCCTCCGAGGCCTCATCAACAACAAAAATATCATCATCGACATCATCGTTGTCATCAATCATCATCATCATCATCACCATCATCATCACCATGAACATGATCATCATCATCGTCGGCATCGCTGCCGTGATCACATGCTAATCGAACTGGTCGTCGCCCTGGCACCCGTGCTTGCGAAATTCTGATTGCACATAGCTATGCACAGCGCTCACCTTGAGAAGCAACCTGGGGGACCGGCGTCCGCCTTGGCACAGTGATGTTTGTGGACTCTCGAATCTGAGCCACATCAGCCTCGTAGCACCTGGGCTAGTGAGAACAAAGTACACATGAAGCTAATAACGACTGCTGTAGTCTATATGTGGCATAGCCAAAGCCCTGCGAAGCAACGTTGCTGAATGCAGAGTCTTCCCTCCTTGTGTCCAATTATCGAGGTGCGCTGCGAATGACATTGGGTGTGGTACAACGAGCATACCAACACGTCGGTTGCATTCGGAGACGATATAGTCAGCCAATTTGCCAAGACTGACTTTCGCCTATGGACACTAGTTGGACTTTTATGCGCTACGCTCGTGGCTACTGTTGAATGTGCCAACGTCTCGTTCCTCTACTTTACCTACCACATGTGCTCAACTGTACGACACGATCTAGACTCTCCCTCACTGCCAGGTTGTGAGACGTGAGACAGTCAATGAAGGTGCATGCAGAAATCTATAGAGATTCCGCTTCAGAGCTCTACATGCCAATTAGACCGTGTAGTGTGGCACGCACTACAATTATGGGCTTGTGGGTTCTAACCTTGGCTAGCATAGCCGCGCGGCGCCCGCGGACACACGTTTTTCGGGATGCGGCTCGCGCAGTTTGCTCTCACGTCCAATGTTTACACAGGATCCGGAGAGCCAGGTTTTCATGAGCAACCTTTTTGGCCTTCTGGCCCCCAAAACTCCGAATCCGCCGGTTTTGCCCGTGCTCCCGGATCCCGGCAGGACATGGGGAGATGCATAGGTCTCTGGGTGGTCTGCTGGCGGTCTTCTGCTCGTCTCCTGGTTGTCGCTCGCTGGTGGTGGTGGTTGTGGTCGTCATGGTCGTCACGGTCGTCATGGTCGTCGTGATGCTCTTTCACATTTGGGGATCTACGCTGGCATAATTTTAAAATGACGTTCCTGCAAGGTCTCTATTATCGTGCTATGCGAGCCCTGCAGTGCACATCAAATGCGATGCTGCTCTTACACATGTGATATCCACTGTCATAACTCGTTCTGCTCGGCTACATTCTATTGACATGCAAGAGGGCACAAGCTCAAGCATGCAGATGGAAGCATACGAGACCTTTGTGCACATGCTCAAGGTATGCCTACACACCTCTGCCATGCTTCGCCCTTTCCCTATTCTGCCGTCGGAGAGGCTCGCCGAGTCGGCGATGCAGGTCCCAAAAGCCTTCGACGTGATGTAGCTGGCACGAACCCGAAACTGACCGCGACTCCTGACACACTCAGGTCCACTCTTCAAGAACAACCCGTTTCAGCAGAAGGTGAGCCACCGCATAAACTATAAAGCTGAGACATAGGGCCTGGAGCGCGATGAGACGGTCTACGTATCTTCCCCGTCCTCCTGATGAGGAACGGCGACCGAAACCATGACAGTCGCCACCGACAGTCCCCGGCAAACAAAGATACTTGAGCCAACGGCAAGTTGACGTTTTGTCGGGCTCCCATGCGATGAGGTTGCATGGAAGGCGTGGGTTCGCTACAGAACCCGTAGCGACAAGTCTTTCGCACGGGCTCATCAATACAACCAGCTAAAGAAACATAGCGCCGCTGGGGCCCATGCCTTTGCTTTGAATGTCTCTGCATTGTCCTCTTCCTCCTCCTCGTCCTCCTCTCCTCACAGCGGAGACTGGATATTGACAAGCGTCATAAACTTGGATGAGCATGCGCGCGGAGAAAATTCGCCGCTGAGGCTGATCAAGGCGGCCTTCCTTTGCTTCCTTTGCTTCCTTTGCTTTCTCTGATGTCTCGTCCGGGCCCGTCTTCTCCTCTCCAGTTGCGCGTCCCACTCGGGTTGCGGTGGTTTTAGAGGTTCACAAAGCTTCACCGAACAAAAAACTAGAAAGCAGCAGTGGATTACACTGTAACTGCCGGTTTGCAATCCTCCGGACGTTTGCCCCTGCAAGCAATGCGCTTTAGACTGAGTGCAGCGGGCTGCTTTCGCAGCAGAGGTGGCCTAAGTAGAATCTAGAGACGATAAACCCAAGCACCAGTCAAATGTCCGTGGGCTTGCACAGCAACCCACTCCTCATCATCGCCCTCTGCCTGTTTCGCAGCCACATGTGGTCGACAAGGCGATATGCACCACACAACATGCAAAGAACGTGGACTTGAACAGCTGGTTGATACTTCATCTTCACCCTCCACCTCCTCCTCCTCGTCCTCCTCGTCTTCGTCATCATCGTCGTCGCCGTCTTCTTTGCCACCTTCTTCGTCTTCCTGGGCCAAGCTTTAGACCAGCGCATGGCTTGCACTGGAACAGGAGACGCCCCAAAACCTTAAACAGGAATGATGAAGTAGTTGGCATCAAGAAGCATTTGGAGAATAACTACTAGTCTACACCATCAGTCGTCTTCGCAGTAGGCCTCGTCCTAGACAGCGTTGTAATAGTAGTGGCAGCAGTGGTAGCAGCAGTAGTAGTAGTAGTAGTAGTCGTCGTCGTCGTAGTAGGAGTAGCAGAAGCAGGAGCAGGAGCAGTAGCA
>CAJNDV010031342.1:5000-13405 GCA_905221635.1 Symbiodinium sp. CCMP2456 | reverse complement strand
GCCTTAATGGTTAGAATAGGGTTCCTTTAAAGGGATCCTTAAAGGGTTCTTTTAAGGGATCTATAGTAGGGTTCTAGATTAGGGGCCTTAATAATTAGAATAGGGTTTGGGGTATGTTATACAATTTTAATTGCAATAAGGAACCCCCAAAACCCTATTCTAATTGTCAAGGCTAAGGCCCCTAGATTAAATGACAGTGAAGGATAGTGGCACATGATAGTACGTAATTTTGCAAAAACTATGCCAACAATACATAGTCTCTGGAAGGAAATGGCAGCGGGGACTAGCAGGTACTGGTTAATCATTGTTCCCAACAGCAACTAACTTCAAGAAGAAGAAGAACCTGGAACTTTGGCGCTAGCATGCGCTAGCTTAAATATGATGCAAGGTTGCACGAAGGCCTACTTCCACTTTCGTTGAGGGGCACTGAAATACGTTTATTCTCTTGGTGATATGGTATTTCTAGCTGCACGAGCGTTTCACCGAGCTAGCTTCTTGACTTGTGTGCGTGCTCCACGTGGCAAGCAAGGTGAAGGCCAGCCGTGTTGCTATTGACAGGGACTACTATAGGAACCTTAATAATTAGAATAGGGTTTTGGGGCCCATTATATTATACTTATAAGAAGGAACCCCCAAAATAATATAGGTAATTATGCAGGCCCCTACATTAAGACTGCAACTTATAGGGCTTGAGGGTTCAGGCCGGCTCGAGGCAAGTGGCGAGGGGATCCACGGAAGCTGGGAGATACGAATGTTTCTATATATGTATGCTTACGTACATACAAGTGTATATATGTAGGTATGTATGTGTGTGTTATGTATGATAAATATATATATATATAGCGAGAGAGAGAGAGAGAGCGACATTGAGGGATGGATAGATAGATGTAGATAGATGGATGGATGGATAGATAGACAGACAGACAGGTATAGATATAGATAAATATAGACAGATATAGATACCGATATAGAGATAGAGATAGAGACAGAGAAAGAGACAGAGACAAAGACAGAGATGGAGAAAGAGACAGAGATAGACATAGAGATAGATAGATAGATAAATAGATAGATAGATAGATAGTTAGATAGATAGATAGATAGACAGATTGACAAATAGACAGATAGATAGATAGATAGATAGATAGATAGGTAGAAGGTAGATAGACAGATAGATAGATAGGTAGATAGGTAGATGGGTAGATGGGTAGATAGGTAGATAGATAGCTAGGTAGGTAGGTAGGTAGGTAGGTAGGTAGGTAGGTACGTAGGTAGGTAGGTAGGTCCGATAGGTAGATAGATAGATAGATAGATAGATAGATAGATGGAAAGGTGGATAGGTAGATAGGCTGGTAGATAGAAAGATAAATAGATAGCTAGGTAGATGGATAGATAGATAGATAGATAGATAGGCAGATAGATAGATAGGTCGATAGATAGATGGTGGATAGATGGATGGATGGATGCATGCATGCATGGATGAATGGATGGATAGATGAATAGATGGATAGGTAGATAGATAGATAGATAGATAGATAAATAGATAGATAGATAGAGAGATAGATAGACAGAGAGATAGATACATAAACGGAGAAGGATGCTAACTTTAAATATTTGGGGTTGTGAAGCGACGTGAAAAACTGAGCTGAAACAGTCACTGTTGAAAAAAGGCTTCACGCAGCAACGGCTCGATGGTGCTATCTAATTAGGTCTAAATGTCACATTGCTCGCCATTTTTAGTTGGCCCTCACATGAAGCTTGTCCAACAAGGATCTGGGGTAGGCGCCAGTACCAATGATACAACACGCTTGGACCGCCAATATACCCGCACGTCTTATTCTGATGTTAAAGGGCAAGGGCATGGACTGAGGAATTCATCGAAAACATTGCAAATCTATCACGCACCATTTCCATCCAAATATCGGATTTTTGAAGCGGAATTGTTGGGAGTTCGTGTTGGCAGACTTTTCAATCTCACCCCGACAGCCCCGAAATCCCAAGACCCAAGATCTTGCCGTAGAGACACTGGCCACGGATCCCGTGGGCGTTTGTCCACCTGCATTTGGTCCCCATAGTTCACCATGCTGGACTCCTAGGCGAATGGTGTAGGGGAGCAGGGTTTAATACAGGGGCCTTCATAATTAGAATAGGGTTTGGGGGCCCATTATACTATGCTCATAGTAAGGAACCCCATTAAGGATCATAGTAAGGAAACCCCAAAACCCTATTCTAATTCTTAAGGCCCCTACGTACATTAGGAGTCTGAATCTCGAATGACCGAGCTAGGTAGCTTCACTCAAACGAACTCGGACAGAGGCCCGGCACTTTCACCAGAGGTCGGGACAAGGTACATGTGAACTTAAGCAAATAAAGAGCGGAGCTGAAGAAGTCCAAAAATACCACTGCAACTGATCTGCAAGTCCTTGCTGGCTTGCATAAGGGTGTAGCCGCGCACGTCTTCAAATCAGTTTCCGTCTGTCTGCCTGCAAGCCTGTGTGCATTTGCGCCTACAGATGCATCTTCGAATGCATGATGGGCAGTCAGATAGCTAGAAGGTACATAGATGTGTCTATGATGGAATACGCCGGATTGATTGGTGGACAGATAGACAGGCACATAGAGATGTAGAGACAAAGACAGATTAGAGAGGGACCAATGGAGATTGCAGCCGTGCAGACCAATTTTTTCGTAAACTCGTCTGAATTCTAAATCCTAAACCACCCTCCCTAACTCTTGAAAGCTAAACGCGTATCCATGATTATCTACCGGTACCTATCAATGTCTTATCTCTTGGAGGGTGCCTTGGATCTCCCACGACTCGGGGCGGTACCGGCTGCATCTCCCAATGGCAGAAGCGAGCATCCGTCGACCTCGGTAGTGGCTCGGGCACAGGGCTTGGGGTTTAGGGTAGAGGAGACTGTAGTACAGCTTAAGAGTTTGAGAGGGCTTAGTCTATACTTCCCGCTGGCATTATCACTGCGAATTTCTGTCTCTTGATTCTCGCGCATTGTGGCTTCAATCGTCCAGCCCAGGAGTTTCTATGCAAACGGTTTAGACGACGCCAACATGTACGGAACGCAGCCGCTCTGAAGGTGAGCTGCAGGCACCGGGATGTTGCTTGAAATCTCGAGGCTAAACCCTAAACCCTAAACCCTAATTCAGGGGTTCTTTGGAGGCTTCCAGCTCGGGGTTGTTCATCTTCTCCGACAGCAGAGTCACATGTTACAAAGTGCATAGAGGCTTCAGATTTAGGAAAGAGTGGTTCATTACGACCCGAACGAAAAAAGTCTCAAAAAGCACAGGCACTCCTTGAGTTGGTCCATTGGTAGCACCCAATGTATCAGTCGTACCTATATTCTGTATGGGGATAGTCTATAATCATCCGTACTCTAAACAGTAAACCCGGAACCGTATAAGCCCCAGATCCCAAAAGACTCGCAGCAGAGCTGCATTTCGAGCACACGATACTTCCGCCGGCCGCAGGCTTCGATCGCGAAGACGTGGCAGCAGCCGAAATCCTTTCTCAGTACCATTATTATTATTCTTATTATTATTATTACTATTATTATTACTATTATTACTATTATTATTATGTAGTATGTCATAGTATACTACATATGGTACACTGCATAAACGTTCCAAGTTGCCACGGCCCGACAGACCCACACTCGACAAACGCCAGAACAGACGAACCCTGCCCCAATTGGCTCGCAACGGACGGTCCTTGTAGATCACAACTTCCTTCCTGGACGGCTGACATGACACTCTTGTCGAGTTCAGTAGGCACAGGAAGTGCAGAACTCGAAACCGTGAACACTGCACGCGGTGTGAATATCCACCTGATCTTGCTGGATGCCTCCTGAACATGGCTTCGGTAAATCACGGAGCCTATCGGGCTCTACCCCCTAGACCCTAAACCCTAAACCCTAAAGCCCACCGCAGTTTCTCATGCCGCGGCTCCAGATCGTGGACGATTTCTTGGGGTGGCCGCCTGCGAGGATGACCACGTGGGAGTCCTCGGGGACGGTGTTCTCCGGCAAATAGAACTGGACATCCTTGATAACAGCAGCAGTCGGGTTGCAAATCTGTCTTCATGCTGAGTGCCCTGATATGACCATGAGCTCATGGATCATGATGCCGGAAAGGGTAGCGACTCTTTCACGTGGACAGGTTGTGCGGACGCTACCACTACCACCACGGCGTGATTTGAATTCAGCTTCCGGCTTGCAGCATTGAGCATCCTCTGCCTCAATGCATCCACTCCAATCCCAAAAGCTGTTGACATTTTAGCCCTGAAGCTCCGCTGAATTCTCCGGGCTTCAGCTGGCGGAAACCCCAGCTTGACGAAGTACTTCTTGCGGATGGGCTCAAAGAAGTCGGCGATCCATTGCCTTATAACGACGATAGCCATTCTTGTGGATATTACTGTTACTACTACTTGGAGTACCATTACATGTAGTACAGTGCATGTCAGTCTCAGTTAACCTTATCAGAGATACAATGCTTATCACAGCTTATTAACTGCTCCCACTACTACTGCTACTAGCAGTAGTACTGCCATCATTGCGAGACCTTCAACTAGTGCTGGCTCTGCTCACCGAGCTATGAAAGCACCGCCATGAAAGTCTAAGTAGGAAGCGCAACAACACGCTGCGGGTGCCAGTACCTATCAACGGCGACGACGATGACCAACATGTACTACTCCTATCAGCCTTCTCAACCCTGCTAAGACTCCCACGATACCTCTAAGGCCGGGGAAAGAACGACTCGACTGAGGGAAACCAATTGCTCCGGAATTTCCGACAAACCGGACAGCTCCAAGAAACTCTTCCGTCGCCAGGTCGTCTGGATCCTTGTTGCTTCGGGCCAGGGGGGTTGTTGCGGTTTCGGGTGTAGCCTCAGGCAGGAATCATAGAATTCAGGGCTTAGGGTTTCGAATATCACTGAAAGGGTGGGGTTCAAGAACCCTAAAACCCTAAATCCTAAACCTTAAAACCCGAGCCCTAAAACCCCAAACCCCAAAACCCTCAAAAACTGAAGGGGCCTAATTCGGTTTAGGGACGATGTCCTGTAGCTCAGACTGTTGGGATCCTGCTCTTGGGCCTCGAGCGGTGCATCGGTGCCGAACAGCGTAAAGCCAGGGGTTTAGGGTTTAGGGTTTAGGTTTAGGGTTTGGGGTTTAGGGTTTAGGGTTGAGTCCAAATTTGGCGCCCCAAAGTCTAGGCCTATTGCTGGGGAAAACCCTGCCCTAAGTGCTAAGCGACAAGTCCTAAGCCTTGGGGCCATCACTGAAACGCAAACCCCCGACACTTCTTTCGAAACGTCGAGGATGCAAGGCCTGCGTATGTGTCCCACACCACCGACTGCTTCGGTGCAGCTCTCTCCTGAGCAATGCTCCCACCCCGAAACCCTGAAACCCTGAACCCCGGAAATGCTGAACCAGTCTAAAACGATTGTGGCCAGCACACGTAGAGCCGATCGCAAAGGCCGATCTCTGGAAGGCCACCTGTCTCCTTGTCCCACATGCTGATGACCTGGGTTAGGGTTTAGGGGCTGAGGGCTTGGGGTTGAGGGTTTAGGGCACTATGCAGATCGAAATTCGACTGTTTCTAATGGTCCTAGTGATTGTAGCAGCTACTACTAGCTGCTTTGCTGCTCCTAAGCTTGGGATGACTTCGGTTGAGCAGAGCACCATGTTTTGGCAGGTGTTCTCTCTGTTGTTGCTGGTAGCACGAAGCTGATGTCAGCAATATTCTGCCCGATACGTTCGAGACCCTTACCACGACTTCTTTCGTGGCGCCTACTCATGCTACCTGTACAGGCTGACCTCGACCCTAGACCCTACAACTCTTCGCAGCTCAGGGCGGCACATAGTCGGTTCCAACGACCTTGCGATCCTGGCGGTGCTCGAAGTCGCCCAACGACACGCATTGCATCGTCTTGGCCTGAGATGGGCGGACCGCACCGGTATCAGAAGCACCACAAGCACCGCCACCACCACCACCAACAACAACAACAACAGCAGCCACCCCTCAACGTCCTTGTCGCTCGGCCTATCAGCCATGGCTACCCACTCCGGCACTCCGTTGGAAGTTGGGTTCAGCAGGTGTTCAGGATAATGTAGGGGCCTTAATAATTAGAATAGGATTTTGGGGGCTCCTTTTGATGTTTCTAATATTATAATATACCCCTATTCTAATTATTCAGGCTTCTACATTAGCCAGGAAGGCTGGGAGAAGTGGGGTGTGCTTTCCATTGAAGCCCAAAACAATCTCGTTCCATCAACAATCACTAGGGTTGACAAGCATTTCCCGAGTTGAACGCAGGCCGACGTAAAGGGCTTTAAGGCACTATAGACTCAAGCTTTGCACGGGTGTGGCCCAAAACCGTGCTATGACACTGATAATTCCTTCATGTGCTTGCCGAAACTGCAGCAAAACTATCCCACGTTGAGGGTTTCGAGCGCAGGTTAGCCAGTCCGTTGAATTCTTGTTCGAGCATATTTATGTAAGTCTAGCATTTAAATGTGAGGCCTCTGGAAAATACTGAAGGCCTGCTTTAGAGGATATGGAAGAAACAAGACAGTGTCAGGTATCTGAATTTGACCGATTAGAACGGTGATCTATACACCGTTACTATGCTGCTCTCTGTTTTGCATGCATTTCGTGGTTGTCTGTTTTCCCTTAATTATGTTCAACATGCAGGTGAGCTGAAACCGAGCTCCCAGCAGACGAACCGAAGACGTGGAGCACATCGGGATCCTGCAGAAACATCTGGCGGCCAAATCCAAAACGACGTGAACAGCTCCGCTTTGCAGTTTAGGCGCTGAGGCTCAGAGAGCGACCAGAGGACCGAAGTAGTGGACCCTCAACGTATTTCCTGCAGGCCTGCTAACATTCCTGTTGAGGCACTCTAAAGCTCCACAGTGCTTCCGAAGACTAATTTACGCGAACGTGAGACTCAGCCAGAACGGCAAAGTAAGAGCGTTAGCGGACAAACTTGGCTGGTGGTTGTAAGAAGCCCAAGGCTAACAAGAGCAAAGAACGGTAGCTAGCAGGGTAGTTACAGCTAATTCCGCTAATTTGGTGCTACCCGAAGACCAAAGATAATTAATCAAGGAAGCAGTAGTCAGGAACGCAGTAACGACACGAAGCTTGTCCTAAACCAGACCTCGGACTCTAAACCCTAAACCCTAAACCCTAAACCAAACCGAATCTCCCGCTCCTGCGCCGCGCGCTCGTCTAAGGCCTGCATCTGCTGCCCCTCCACGCGGAAGGCCAAGCTCTGCAGATTCACCTGGGTGTTTTGTGTTTAGGGTTTAGGGTTTAATTAGGGGTTTAGGGTTTAGGGTTTAGGGGTTTAGGGTTTAGGGTTTAAGGTTTAGGGTATCAGACTCAACAAACAGCGTCGACAATCACTCTCAACAAGAGCCCTGGCTCGCACACTCATCCACCCCGTACACGCCCAAAACTTCGATTCCAAAGCCCGTCCAAATCAGGGCCGATCCTGTCGGAGGCCCCATGATCTGGAAACCCGGAAGCCACAGTCGACATGAAGGAGCTCAGAGGCTGCCAAGACAAATCTGCTCCCCAGCCCCACATGGCAATAATGTAGGGGCCTTGATACTTAGAATAGGGTTTTGAGGTCCTGCATGGTATATTTAGAATAAGGAACCCCCAAACTAATATAGGTAACTAGTGAGGCCCCCATAGTATTCATCAAACAAATAGCAAGGAACAAGAGTCATGTCACGAAACCGAAATGCCCCCGCCTCAGCCGCCGGAACCGTGTCACCGAAGGAGCCCGCCATTGGTAGACGGCCATCTGTTGAGGCCTGTGTTCAAAGAGGGCTCTTGGGTAAGAGAGTTGACAGCACAGGGTTACATTCTCTCTTGCGGGCTGTTTCTGCTTCTAGTGTGAGCATGCTGCTGTTGTTGTCATCAGCATCAACTTCAACAAACAGGCAGCACGAGCATCAGCATCATGATAATGCTCCTCATCCCTTGCTGAGTATTATCAGCACCACTCCAAAACCAGATTCGCATCGGCACATGAGTCACCACAGCAAACAGAAGATAGCAGTACTTTGCGTGCGTATGAAGCATTCCGATTGATGAAGTATGAAGGATCACAAGTCGGCTTAGTGCCAAGCGCTAGTTCCGGTACTCGGCTTCTGTCTGTCTGTGGTCTGGAAATATGCATATCCCAGGTCTGATGGCTCAAGCTCTCTGCCATGATAACACGGGAACTGGAGAGCTTTGTAACACTGTAGTGCCAAAGCACGCCATAACCAGAACGGAGACTAGCCGTGCAGTCAGCAGCGTTGGACGGGCCACCTGTCTGCTTACCAACCGGCCCCAAGACTTTAGCCAGTCCTTGCCTGAGGACGGCCCAAGGCCATGTATCTC
>CAJNDV010031341.1:10371-20984 GCA_905221635.1 Symbiodinium sp. CCMP2456 | reverse complement strand
CACCTGGAGGGTTAGGGCAAACTCCACACCCTAATAACCCAGGCTCTTCTTGGCCCCTCAAACCCAGAGAACCCAATACCCCTTAATTCAGGAATATACCTGTAAATCAGAATATTAAGGCTCTATAATTTAAGGTCTATTCCTTAATTAAGGAATATACCTTTAAATCATAATATTCAGGCCCCTAGAATCTAAGGGCTCTTCCTTAATTAAGGGGTATTGGGTTGTCTGGGAACCCAATACCCTAAACCCTAAACCCTGTAACCCTGAACTACCCTAAACCCTGAAACCCTAAACCCTAAACCCCAAGCCCTAAACCCCGAACCCTGAACCCTAAACCCTAAGAACCCCCTCTGCTCCGGCCTGGTGAAACAGCGACAAGGCCAGCTGCCACGCAGACCGACGCTTGGCGGCCGTAATCCTCACTGGCCCAAAACCCAAAAAAAGAAAAGTTGAATCCTTTAGAATCGACTACCTTATAAGAGCCCCCAAAAGTTGAAAAGTTGAGTGTACAGCCAACAAGAATCTGTGCGGTGACAAAGGCCAGGCTTGAGAATCCTGGGGAGGGCGGCAGGGCTGCGGTTTAGGCCCATGGACTTAAGGTTTAAGGTTTAGAGTTTAGGGTTTAGGGGTTAGGTTTTCAGGGTTTAGGGTCTTTCGGGTTTCGGGGTTTCTGGGTTTAAGGTTTTTGGTTTAAGGTTTAGGGCTTTAGGGCTCAAGGGTTTAAGGTTAGGGGTTCAGGGTTTAGGGTTTCGGGGTTTAAGGGTTTAGGGTGTCGGGGTTTAGGGTTTAGGGGTTTAGGGTTTCAGGGTTTCGGGTTTTTAGGGTTTCAGGGTTTCGGGGCTTGTCAGTAGAGTCTGTCCAAAGGACTCGATAGTTGGACAGTTGGGCTGAGGATAGACAGAAATAAGCTAGTGTTTGGGCGAGTATATGCCCAACCCCCCCATGTACCAACTAGCCTGTATAGTAGGTACCTGGAGGGTTACGGATGATTATTGAGGACGATTCTTGAGCACTGTAGGCTCCGGAAATCATCCCCCCCGAAGACCCTAAACCTATAAGACCCCTAATTAAGAATCCAAGCCGCCCGCACCATCTGGGCGTAATCTCCCGGCGGTCAGCCGGCAACGTAGGAGTCCAGCCACCGCCGCCACCGTGGCGCACTCACATGCGCCGCAGGGGAAGTGAAATGCCCTGAAGAGTAGAAGCCAAGACCCACAATGAATGGGGCGTATGGAACTTTTATGGGGATGAGTTTTGAGGCTTCGTCTTTTGACGGCTGGGTCGCGAGATGTGTGGAGGGCTTATAAATATAGGGCTTTTCGGATTTACTGTCTCCGTAGGCTTTCTTTGTGGTGATGTCGGGGTTGAGAGGTTTGGGGTCCACTCAGACAGCCCGCCACCTGAGGCTCTGAACCCAAAGCTCTGCGAATTCATTGGGAAACCGTCGGATTTTAGGGTTTCGGGCCTATAGGTCTCTCTTAGGAAACAAGGTGCCCGTGAAGGCCTGATGTTAGGGTTTAGGGTTTAGGGTTTAGGATTTAAGGCTTAGGGTTTAGGGTTTTTTGGTCTCCATGGGACGAGTTCTGCACGGTTTACAGGGTTTGAAGGTTCAGGTTTGTCTATCGGCTGGTTCATAAATTCATAAATGCATCACTGGGGATTGCAAGTGGGTGGTGGTACAGCTACCCTGCTTATCACCAGACTTAAAAAAACAAGTCCCTGATCCTTGAAGTACTTGGCACTTGGGTCGAGTGAGTACGAGCTTGCAATTACACGAGTATCTCTGAAAGGGTGAGAGGGAAAGCAAAGAGAACGATCGTCAAGTTCTCTGCCTTGTGATTCTAAGGAGTTCAAGCGTTCAAAAGCCATTGGACCATGCGCGTGATAGTTTACGGACTGAGGGTTTGGGGCTTTTGAGCTCGAGGGTTGGGGTCTTGAGTTCGTACGTGCACAGGACAGCTTCGAAGGATGCTTCCCTCAACCATAAACCTCACAGGAAGAGCGCCCTTGCCTGTCTTTTGCCAATTCGCGGGGTGATTCTTGTCGACTGCACCGGGTCCCTGCCGATCCCCCTCAGGGGGCAGCAGATAGGCCCAGAATTCGTCAGCTTGAGATCGCTGTGAGCATGCCGCTCATGCCGGATTTAACTTCGCCCGGAGATTGTATGGAAACTATGCGCCGGTCGGATACTGATAGCTGCCTGGCTTTGATTGAACTGATTGAAAAATCCTATAATGTATGGGGATCCTTCATAGCATAAGTATAGTAAGGAGCCCCCAAAATTTATAGGTACTATTGAGGCCCCCATAGTACACCTCTGGCGACTGTGCTTCAACCTCGGATCTAGCTCTTGTGCTGCTCTGCCTGCCATTTGCCAGGACGGTTTAGGGTTTATAGGGTTTAGGGTTTAGGGTTTCGAAGCCATTCATGTTGGCGAAATTCTCC
Organism: Symbiodinium sp. CCMP2456; assembly: GCA_905221635.1. Classification (NCBI taxonomy): domain Eukaryota; class Dinophyceae; order Suessiales; family Symbiodiniaceae; genus Symbiodinium; species Symbiodinium sp. CCMP2456. The sequence goes on along the minus strand of CAJNDV010031341.1, from coordinate 18,536 downwards.
AAGGAGCTTAGCTTCAACGTGAGAGAGGACACTGTGAAACGTGGACCGTCCATGCATGCCGGATCCGCAGAGACTCTTCTCTGAGACCCTAAACCCTAAACCCTAAACCCCAACCCTAGTGGAATTTTCCAGACCATACCAAAGGTCGCCTTGCAGTGCCTGTCGAGCAACTACGGTCCGGCTGTAAGCATGACTCCTTTAAAGGACCGAACGATGCCGAGAGTTCGCGCCCCGAAGAGGGCTAATAAAGCCCTTGATCCCACGCAATAGCGGCCAGGTTTACACAAGGAGCTCTTTTCGACCTAAACCCTAAACCCTAAACCCCAAACCGGTCTGAAAATCCTCAAAGGCACGCTGGAGACCTAAGTGGAAGCCTCTAACACCCGATATAGGTTAAAACCCTGTGGAACAAATGACCATTGAAAACGCACAGAACACCAAGGAGCCAAAAATGGATTCGCTCGGTCCTTCTAAGACCCACATAGAAAAGGATGAAAGCAGCGGGTAAGCTGCCGGAATGCCGCAGGCCTGGCATTCCAGGACCTTTAAGGACAAGTTGGTAGGGTCGACAGCCGCCACCAGTCCAAATTCATGGCACAAGATCGTCTCGGCGAGGTATAATCATCACTTCTTGTGACAAGTTTTCTAACAATTTTGCTACATTTCTCGCCTTGGGAGCCCTGAATAGTTAGATTAGGGTTTTTTGGGGGGGTATATGGTAAGGTAGCCAGTAGACCTATAATGCGAAACCCTAAGCCCTGCAGCTCGCGGAGACATCTTCGGCAACGGCCCATCCTCGGGTTGAGTCTCAGAGAGCCTCATAACGGAAGTACGGTCTTGAGCGTGAGTGTCTTAAGTAATGAATTCGGGTTGACACGAGAGGCTTTAAAGTTTAGATCGCTTGGGGCTTTTAAGGTTTAGGGGCTTTGAACCGTTTTAAACCCTGAAGCCAAACCTAAGGGCCATAGGGTTGAGATTGAGATTCCATGGAGATAGATGACAACAAATTTGGTGCTGCCCCGATACAGCAACAGTCTAGAATCGGGCTACCATCAAGGGCCCCCCCACATCCTAACACAGAACCTAAACCCCGGCACGGAACATGTAGCTATAGCAAGCACGGCATAGTTAGTTGACGGCTGGTCGATGAAGGGCAGCTTGTGAGAGGTGCAGGATGTGGCTGCGATTTAAGCTTTGAGTTTCGCGACAATTTGTTGCTTGCCGAAGATCCGGCGACGTCCAGCTCCATGCGGCGCTCAGAGACTCTTTGACTCTTAATTCTACGTGAGTTGTAGGTCCAAAGGGGTGAGACGACAAGCGGGGATGGTTTCATGACGTTGGCTTGCCCCGCCAGACGAGGCTGCCTCCCGAATAGCCTTAACAGTTTGACTGGAGTAGGATGTTCCGGATCCTCTTTATAAGCCCTATAGACCTGAAACCCCCTACGTCCTACAACACACACAGCTTATGAACCCTGATAAACCTTGAAGCCCAAATCCAAAAACCTGAAACCGTCAACCTTCCACACGAAACCGTAAACTCCGAACGCGCAACCCTACATCCCAAACCCCTCACTTCCAGACCCACCAAACCCAGAAAGATAGAATTCAAAACCGGAGCCGCCCGAATTTCGGCTGATGGAATTTTGACAGTCTTTACCCAGGGGCTTGAAGGGTTTTTTTTAGGGTTTAGGGTTTAGGGTTTAGGGTTTAGGCTTGAGGGTTTAGGGGCCTAGGATTTTTGGACTACGTAGGGCTAAAGGTAAGTTCAAGGGTTAGGGGTTTAGGGTTGAGGGAGTATGCCATGTTGAAATTAAGATTGCAAAACTATATTTTGTTGTTTTAGGCTCCTCATTACTATACATGGACCATGGACCCTATAAGTTGTATAGGGAGCTGAATATTTAGCAATGCTATCCCCATATGCACACAAAAACCTGCTCTAATTTGTTCAGGCGCTACATGAAGCAGTCGGTCAGTGCTATGTGGTTAAGCCAGAAGTAGTCCCTACACCCTAAACCCTAAACCGTTCAATAAGGGCCTTCATGATCAGAATGGAGCTTTGCGGTAAGTTGCCGGTACAGTAGCACCCTAATTACTAGGATCTCTGCTCAACTATAGTCGTTGACAGGCTCGTCCCAAACCTCTCAGCTACTTTCCCTACAGGTCCGGAGACCCCATGTCCCAGGACCCAAACCTAAATGTAAGACTGTTTCGGGTGTAGACTGTGATATTGAGAATTTGGCTATCTGCTTGAGTGTGTGGTGTCGAGAGAGTATCGCTGCTAGAGGTTACGCTCCAAGCTTCGAACCAACAAAAGGTCAAGCTCCGGTAACCAGACCAGTCCAATAAACCCCAAATGTTCGAAGTTCCACCGATGACGAACAGTAAACCGAAACCCTCAACCTTGTACAACCCTTTGCAAACCATATAAGACTTATAAGACCCTTAACCCTAGAAGCCCTGAACCTCCTAAACCCGAAGCCTCCAACCATCGTTTCGCCCTCCTAGTTCCTAAACCCTAAATCCTAATTTCTTTCAGATGGTGTCAGGAAGGCCAGCACGCGGGTCGGTGGTGGAAAACTTCCCCGCTGCGAAATGCGGGATGAACGTGCGTGGTCTGGAGCAAATGCATGGCTAAACTGTGACTGCGAGGAATGCAGAGCTAGGATTTAGGGTTTTAGGGTTAGGGTTTTACGCTTTAGGGTTTAGGGTCGAGGGTTTAGGGCTTGAGGGCTGTAGGGGTTTAGTTTAGGGTTTGTTCAGCAGTGACTTCACAGCTGCTAAGTTCCTTGGCCTTGAGAAGCGTGCGCTTCTGTTTGAGGCAGGATCATATGTACCCAACAAAGGTTGCAGCGATAAACCCTCTCAGGCTCACAGAAAACATGTAGTGTTTGGTTCGGTTTCTCTAAAGCGCGGTGCCGAAAGCTGCGCACAGACAAGTTACCAAATATAGCGGCTAAATCCTAAACTTCCCCAAACCCCCAGCTCTAAACCCTCCTAGCCCTGAACCCCGAACCCCTATAGATCCCATCCCTAAACCCTAAACCCTAAACCCTAAACCCTAACCCCTAAACCCTCAACCCTAATCGGACTTACTTTGCCTGATCTCCTCTAAGTCACCGCCGGGCATTTGCCAGGGTTCCCAAGCTCAGCAAGGGACGAAGGCGCTTCATCCTCGGCAGTGTGGGGTTTAGGGTTTAGGGTTTAGGGTTTAGGGTTTAGGGTTTAGGGTTTAGGGTTTAGAGTTTAGGGTTTAGGGTTTAGGGTATCTAAACCTTAAACCCTAAACCCGCCTAAACCCCTAAACATTTTGGGGTTCCTCGAAGTATTCCTTTTGGGTGTGGGGCGCTTTTTTGGGTCGGGGTGGTTTGCACCGTGTCTTTGGGGTTTGCTTGTAGGCTCCGGGAAACTTATGATGGAATGATAGGGGCTTTGATGATGTACTTATAGGCAATCAAAAAACCCCGAACCCCATACCCTAAACCCTAAAGCCAAAGCCCCTAAACCCTAAACCGTAAACCCCTGAACCTCAAACCCAAAACGGTAATCATAAACTCTTACCCTAAACCCTAAACCCCTTAAACCCCTGAAACCATGTCATAGCCTACTCAAACCCGAATGCTGAAGCCCGCAAGGCCCAAACCCAAACACAAAAACTTAAACCCCGAAGCCCCTAAACCCCGAGACCCCTAAACCCTAAACCCCTAAATCCTAAACCCCGAAACCCTAAACCTCTTAATCCTAAACCCCTAAACCCTAAACCCTAAACCCTACACCCCTAAACCGAAACCCTAAACCCTAAACACTACACTCCTAAACCCTAAACCCTAAACCCCTAAGTCCTAAACCCCTAAACCAAACCCCTGAACCCGGCCCGGAGCGGCCTTTGAGGATGTGAGCTTGCCAAATGATCTGGAGACCTGCCGTTCAAAGGCGTGGGCTCAGGGCAGAGAGTTCAGGGTGTAATGTAGGGTTTAGGTTTAGGGGTTTAGGGGGAGTAGGGGTTTAGGGCTTTGGGCTTAAAGGGTTCCTTAAAGGGCTCTACAAGGGCTACTAGTTTGGGAGGTTACGGACCTAAAGAATTACGAATGCTGTTTTGGGGGTTCCTTACTATAAGTATACTATAATGGGCTCCAAAACCCTATTCTAATTATTAAGGCCCCTACAGTAGGTTGTGTATAGGGTTGAGGGTTTTGGAGGCTTAGTAGTCAGACTACGGGTTCTCGGGTGGTTTACAACATGTGTAAAGCATAGATAGATTTAACGTGGATGTTGGGGTGTAGGAATACAGGAGCTTTGATACCGGGACTCCTGCGGACAACTGTCACCAATTATTCCGACCTTTATATTAAAAAAATGTACATATAACTCAATTATGGCAGGTCTCCCCATCGTTTGGCAAGCTCACATCCTCAAAGGCCGCTCCAGGCCGGGTTTAAGGTTTGGGTTTAGGGTTTAGGGTTTCGGTTTAGGGCTTAGGGTTTAGGGTTTAGGGTTTAGGGTTTAGGGTTTAGGGTTTAGGGTTTAGGGGTGTAGGGTTTAGGGATTAGTAGTTTAGGGTTGTAGGGTTTAGGGGTTTAGGGTTTAAGGCTTAGGGGGGGAAAGAATTACCAATACTACTATTTGGGCGGGGGGGAGGGGGAGCGTCCCTATGGGCTCCCGCACCCTATTCTAGTTATGAAGGCCCCTACAGTAGGATGTGTGGGGTTTGCAGCGTTTTAGAGGCCTCAGTCGTCAGAATAGGAGTTTTCGGGTGGTTTACAACATGCGTAAAGGAAAGATGGACTTAATGTGGGTTCTGGGGTGTGTAGAATAGAGGGGCCTGGATACCGGACCCCTGCGGAAAACTGTCACCAAATATGCTTACCTCTATAATACAAGTACATCTAAAAAAGTACATGTACCTCAGTTATAAGTTACACGTACGCAAGCATTGGAGTTGTTTAATGTACCCCGAACCGCTATGTAGGGTTTAGGCGTAAAGTGCTTAGGACATACATGCCCCCTCTAGGTAAAGCAACAAACAGTAACAAACCCATAATAAGCATCGTAAATCGCAATCCTAAACACGCCAAACAGTTGAACCCTAAACCCCCTGAGCTCTTACCCGCATATAGATCCCTGATAGAACCCTTGTGAGGCACTCGATGGGGTTTGGGGTTTAGGTTCAAGGATACCCAAGGAAGCTGGATGAACGCTCACCCTAAGCCCTAAAACCCCCTCCGCTCGTCTGCCTCTGGAGGACAAAGCGGGTCTAAGAAGACTCGCCCATCTTCCAGAAAGACCTGAAGTGACATGGGAGGGTTTAGGGTCAGGGTTCAGCTGCAAATGCAACTACAGGGGTAGTAGAGGTTCGGGGTTGGTCTAGCATACACAGCAAGGCTTTTCAGGGGGCTTTAGAGTTCCGCTGTTCAAGCGTTCATAGTTTAAGGGGCCCCAAACCTGCTTATGACTAAGCTTAGCAAGAGGTCAGAGCTTACTGGTGGGGAAGTGGATGCAAACAATCGTCTTAAATATCCCTATGTTCTTTCCTCCAGCTGTCGTTAGGCACCAGCACCCTAAACCCTAAACCCTAAACCCTAAACCCTAAACCCTAAACACTAAACCCTAAACCCTAAAGATTAGAAAAGTTTCCCAGTGTGCCAGGGTTTTGGGATACTTCGCCGATTTGGGAGGCTCTGGGATCTCCGGCTTTGCGGTTGAAAACAAAAATGAGATTAAGGTTTGGGGGCTTAGGTTTAGGGTTTAGGGTTTAGGGTTTAGGGTTTAGGGTTTAAGGTTTAAGGTTTAGGGTTTAGGACTTTTGGGTGACTTTGTGTGCTTAGTGTCTGGCGCTTGTTTTGTTTTCCGGCTGTGTTGACGCTCCCTTGGATGCCTGCCGGTAGTAGCTCTCAGCTCCAAGCCAAATTGACTCTCTCTGCTTCTGCATTTCTGCTCGAGCTACATAGGCCTGAGAGGTTTGAAACGATAACACGGCCCTCGAGTCATCTACGTTCCTACAGCAAGAACATGTGCCGATTATGCTAGCGTCAAGCCCTGACCCTAAATCCTAAACCCTAAACCTAAACCCTGACGGCTGTGGCATCTACAGGAGCCCCTCCGTCCCAGGGTTTCGAGTGAAGTTGTTGGAGGGCGGGAGCCGGGGGGGGGTTGGATTGAGGGGGGGTTTGGGGGAGTAGGGTTTAGGGTTTAGGGTCGCTTAGTTTAGGGTTTAGGGTTTAGGGTTTAGGGTTTAGGGTTTAGGGTTTAGGGTTTAGGGTTTACGGTTTAGGGTCTGGGGTTTAGGGTTTAGGGCTTTGGGGGAGTAGGGTTAGAGGGTGAGTGCTTCGGGTCGGTGGCAAGATTCGGGTTCAGGTCATCCAAGCAACCCTGTGAGTGCACACGTCAGCTGTTGCTTTATTCTAGACTGGGGTAGCGACTGCCTCCTTCTTGTTAGTTATATAACTGCTCAGCTACCAAAAAAATAGAGGCCCATATACTCCCATAAACTAACTAAATGCTGACTTCCAAGTACCTATTACCACATCCTAATCTGCAGACACCTCGTCATTCGGTGCTAGGACTCTGAACATACCGAGAAAGGACCATGACACTGGGAATGGTACGTATAGTAGTAGACGATTTCATAGTCCTGAATTTCTGACTTCTTGAAATTGTGCAGACCCTTATCCACCATGAAAGGATGGCTTAAAGGAGCCCCATTACGTCATGTACTGGAGGCTCCCCTTCTGTTCGGCGGATATGGCGACGAGATTTGGGAGTGTCCAACCAGCATGCCCTGAGATACATTACTCTACGGCAGCTTCAGAAACGAGGCCGCCTAATCTCTGTTGGGGAGGCCCATTTTATCAGGATGCTGAACCCTAACCTTAAACCCTAAACCCTAAACCCTAAACCCTAAAGAAGCCCGAAGCTGGAACAACTCCTGAGCGCCAGGCATTCCAATGTAGAATACCCAAAGACCCGCCAGGACAATTGCCGAGACCTCGTCACTGTGGTTTGATAGACGTGCCTTCCTACTGAGAGGTTTAGGGTTTAGGGTTTAGGATGTAGTAGATATTTCTGCATATGATGAGGGCATGTCATTACAACAAGAAACTGCGAAGGCGTCTGTATGACTTTAAAGCTCTTGGCAGCTAGTCTGTAGGCGAGAATCTACGAAATCCTGCATTGAGGGCAACGTCCTTCTGTTTTGCTTGCCATTTTGGGGATTTGCCACCTCATAACCTCGGACACCTCCCTGACCACAAGGGTCCACTGGACCTCACGATCAGCACCCTCGGAGGAAAATCCCGAAGCACGTGTTACAGTATGGATTTAAGTGAGCAGCTCAACAGTCGTGGAGTATTTTGTCAGAGTTCATGTAATTACCCCTATACAGTACATGCTTTGGCACGCTGTAGTCGTAAAACAGACCTCCGGTCTATCGGCTTGCAAGGCTTTGCAGGCAGTTAGCACCAGCACGAGCCATCAAGACTGGTATCCTTCTTAGAAGTAACCAACTCAGGACCGCTGGAATTAAGAAACCGTCATGTGAACCCATGAACCGAAAACCGTATACCGAAAGGCTCTTGGTGTCTCCCAACTCTGCCGATGAGACTGGCTCCCCTTCCGACTGAGATCTGCTACAGCGCTAGACAGTGTGCATTGACATATCCCTGAGGTCCAAGTACTTTGCCGGAAAGACATAGAACATGCACACCCTTTCGCCCTAAACCCTAAGCTCTAAACCCTAAACCGATATAGATTCGTTTATGCGGCCAGTCGAAGACCGCACCTAAACCTGGAACGAAACTACGGAACCCGATCTCCCCAAAATCCATACAGCCGTTGGGGTTCTGTGGTCTGTCGTTGTTACCCATAGGCCCCATAGTAGTTCCTTTTGGGGGTTCATATATAGAACCCTATAAGGTAACCCGCCCACAAAAAAAAAACTACTATGGGGCCTATGGGTAAAGACCCTGTACTCATCCAAGAAAGTAAGGTAAAGACAGTGCTTTCCAACCCCCACAAACTCTAACTACAAGTATCCAGGAGAAGGTCTAGTCATGGGTCAAGTCCTGAAAAAGGAACCTGATTCAGAAACCCTGGGTCTTTATTGTGGTTCTTGATATTATGAACCCTCATATATTGAGGTCATGGGGCCAGGGTTTCTTAATCAGG
>CAJNDV010031341.1:0-10271 GCA_905221635.1 Symbiodinium sp. CCMP2456 | reverse complement strand
CCTCAACCCCTCAACCCCTCAACCCCTAAACCCCTAAACCCCTAAACCCTAAACCCTAAACTCTAAATCCCAACTCCTAAACCCTAAACCCTAAACCCTAAACCCTAAACCCTAAACCCTAAACACTAACTCCTAAACCCTAAACCCTAAACCCTAAACCCTAAACCCTAAACCCTCAGCAGACACAGGAAGAGGAGTCTGGGCTTTCAGCAATTTTGCCCGCAAACGGCCTCGGTGAAGCACGCAGGCAGCTTGAGATTTGCTAGGGCTTTGGGCTTAGGGCTTATAGGGTTTAGGGTTTAGGGTTTAGGGTTTAGGGTTTAGGGTTTAGGTTTTAGGGTTTAGGGTCTAGGGTTTAGGGATTTGCTAGGGCTTTGGGGGTGCTGTGCAGGCTTCATAAGGGTGAGGTATGATTTTGATCAGGTTGTAATGTGCTTTGATTGGGGTTTAGGGTTTAGGGCTTGGGCTTTTTGGAAAAAGGCGGGTGTATATAAGGTTATCAGTTATAAGCCCAAATCGTTGCGAACCTAAACCGGTTTAGGGTTTAGGGTTGAGGGCCTAGGGTTTGGGGAACCCTAAATCCTAAACCCATCGTTGCCAAATCGTATACATGCTGCTATGCTTGATGCATCTTTTGAGGATGACTGTAAGTGCAGAAAACATATAAACCCTGAAGCCCCGAGCCCGAAACCCGTATGACAACCTCTGAGGCCTTGCTGCACACGTAGCATTTAAGCACAGCCCTAAGACCCAACAAACCCTGCACCCTAAAACCCTAAACCAAAAACGGTGAACATAAACCCTAAACCCCAAAACCCACAAACCCTACCAAACCCTAAACCCTAAACCCTACCAAACCCTAAACCCTAAAACCCTAAAACCCTAAAACCCTAAAGCTCTAAATCCCTAAATCCTAGACCCTAAAATCCTATACTCTAACATCCTGAGTCCCCCCCCCCCCATCCCAGTTCTTCAGGTCTGGGCCCACCGAGCTCTCCTCCAAACAACCGCCGTCGAACCTAACGGGTCGGGTCGGCTGGCAAGTAGTTACATGAGTGTTGTTGGGGGGGAGTTTATGGGTTAGGGGTTTAGGGTTTAAATTTGGATTTGGGGGTTAGGGGTTTGGGTTTAGGGCTTGGGGTTTAGGGCTTAGGGTTTAGGGTGTAGGGGCCAGGGTTCTCGGGTTTAGTTGGGGTTCCTTTAAGGGCTTCGTGAGGGCACCTTTAGGGGAATCCTTTGAGGCCTTCATAGTTTCTTTACGGCTTCTCTAGGGGCGCCGCGGGAAGTGTTTGGGGCTTTTTTGGGTTTGATGGGGAGGGGGTTAGTAGTTGGGGATCGGGGAGGTGGGAGTGGGGAGGGGGTTCTGGCCAGGACCGAGTCTTGAGGATTGGATTTCTAGCCCTAAGGGTCCATGTACCGAAATAGTATGTACTTTGGCCTTAATGTAGTCCCTATTTAGGTACTCTAGGGCTAATGTATATACTATTTAGGTACATGGACCCTTAGGGTAGTGCTTAGGTGTTCGGGTTGGAGATGTATCGGGTTTAGAGCAAACTTGGAGCTGAGCTCTCCGGATCGGCTAAATTCAGGAAGACTCGTGCGCTGGCTGTGCTGCAAGGTGAGAATGCAATGCCCTAAACCCTAAACCCTAAACCCGAAACCCGAAACGGTTTAGGGTTGAGGGTTTAGGGTTTAGGGTGCCGACGGCGATGTGCTCTTACATACCGAACCAGCACTAGATCTCAGCAATGACTGAAGGTGAGCCACTCGCAGTCGCAGACTCGCAGCAGACTCCCCAGAGACTCCAATACCCCTTAATTAAGGAATATACCTTAAATCATGGTAGGACCCCTAATATGATTTATGGTATATTCCTTAATTAAGGGGCATTGGAGTCTTTGGGTCCCTTGCGTGCCTTTAGAGTCTGCCTTGGCGCGCGCACCTTCCGAGCAAACCACGAACACCGCGTAACGTAGCATTCATGGATCCCCATGCAGAGACTCCAATGTCCTTTAATTCAGGAATATACCTTAAATCATATTAGGGTTTAGGGTTTAGGGTTTAGGGTTTAGGGTTTAGGGTATACCTTAAATCATAGAAGGAATCCTACTATAATTTAAGGTATATTCCTGAATTAAGGGATATTGGAGTCTCTGGGTCCACCTGAGCGGTCTGCTTTTGCTGCAAGTGCCGGGCTCCTCCAGCGGACTCCTCTGCCTGGCCATGTGGTCACGGTCCGCACTTCGTCGGAGAGCCGCATCTGCATTTGAGATTGCATGCCTTAAGTGGGTACGCCACCCGTGTAGCGGTGAACTGCCTTCGTTGCCTTGCTGAACTCAAAGTGAGGGGCAAGAGCTTTGAAGTTCTTCACAACATCCGAGCTGTTCCTGGATGTCACAGCATGTAACGCTTTGACCCGACGCTCCATGTACGTGTCGTACGTGGATGCCTCTGTGGAAGCTTTGGCGTCAGAGACCAAGAGCAGCGCAACCTTCGCGCTCCAATCCAGGGCTTTAGTGGAAGTGTCCGCAAGAGGCACAGGCGTGCCTCCAATGATCTTTTGAATGCTCTTCAGTGCGGCTGAGACTCGCTTTCCCGACTCTTCTTCCAGCCCTCTGACAGCGGTTTCGATGTAAGCGTCCAGGTCGCTCGACTTCACCGGCTTCGCTGAGGTTCCGGAGTCAGTGAGTCATTGTGTCAGAGACAGCTGCGCACTCCGATGAAGCCTCCCCGCTTGATTCCATCAGCCAGTACAGGGAGCCCTAAACCCTAAACCCTGAACCCTGAACCCTAAACCCTAAACCCTAAAACCCTAAAACCCTAAACCCTAAACCACCCTAAACCGCAAACCCTTATACAAAAAAAGCAGGCAGCCATCAGACTGCAAAGCCTCTTGTCGGACATCCTCTGCCAAAAATCGGCACCGGAGCAAGGAATGGAGGCCCCTAAACCCTAAACCCTAAACCCTAAACCCTAAACCCTAAACCCTAAACCCTAAACCCTAAACCATCCACGGTTTAGGGTTTAGGGTTTAGGGGTTTAGGGTTTAGGGTAAGGAGGCCTAGGGGCTTAATTTGGGCTTGAGTTTACTCCCATAGGCCCTAAAGTAGGTCCTTTTGGGGGGGGTTCATATATAGAATCCTATAAGGTAACCCCAAAAAGGAACTACTATGGGGCCTATGGGTAGGGTGTAGGATTAAGGCTTTCAGGTTCAGGGTCGCAGGTTTAGGGCTGCAAGGTTGGAAGGCTCCTGTGAGAATCCGAAGGTTTAAGTGCCTAAGGTCCCTGGAAGTTAACTGCGACTCTTCGCGCTCATGACTGCAGAGTTTGGGACTATTATGCAGGCTTTAGAGCTTGAGTGCAGGGGGGAAGGCCTAAACCCTGAACCCAGAAAAGTGTGACCCTAAACCCTAAACCCTGAACCCTAAACCCTAAACCCTAAACCCTAAACCCTGAACCCTGAACCCTAAACCCTAAACCCTAAACCGTGGCTTCTGGCTGGGTCTTCTCTTGCCTTTGGGGCATGGCCGTTCTGGGTCAGGAACTTCAGGTGCACTGTGCCGGGGATTTAACCAAGGGTTTCGGGTCCTGGCACTTGTTAGGGTATAGGGTTTAGGGTTTTGGGTTTAGGGTTTAGTGTTTAGGATTTAGGGTTTAGGGTTAGGGTGTCCTGGCACTGGGACGACTTAGGGCCTTAATTCGGTTTTTACCTAAACCTCCCAAAGTAGGTAAAATACTGACCCACCTGCATGATTAGTCGGGTCAGGTAGTGTTTGGAGCTAAGGCTACGGCATGTTTAGGATGCAGGTCAGTTGTGGCACTCGTACCTAAGATACTTACGGCGCTGCATACTTGACATTGGAACTCAGCCAAGACGTCTCCTGCATTCGCTAAGTACTTGGGATGTAGCGCACAGTGGTAAGTAAGTTGCAAGCCCCAAACTCCTCAATTCTAAACCCTGAACCCTACAACCCTAAACCCTAAACCCTAAACCCTAAACCCTAAACCCTAAACCCTAAACCCTACACCCTAAGCCCCGGCTTCGGGTCAAGGGTGCCTGATATCCTAAACCTGAACTCCAACATGTCGCACCCTAAACCCCCCCAAGCAAAAAAACCCTTGAAAGCCATCACAGAATCCTAAACCCTAAACCCTAAACCCTAAACCCTAAACCCTAGATAGACCCAACCCCCCCCTGAAGCCCTAAACCCTAAACCCTAAAAACAACTAGAGACCCAGAGCTCCTCCAGGCCTAAACCCAGACAAAAACCCTGAAATCCAAGCTACCCAGGCTACCCATAGGCCCCATAGTAGTTCCTTTTTTTGGGGTTACCTTACAGGATTCTATATATGAACCCCTAAAAAGGAACTACTTTAGGTCCTATGGGTATCCTGAACCACCGTCTCGGCTCGCCACGAACAGCACGCAGACACATATGCATGCGCAGATCTCGGTTGCCGGATTTGGGGGGGCAACGAAAAAGGGGTGTACTGTAGGGTTTAGGGGTACTGCTCAGGGTGCTATGAGGTGTAGGGTTTAAGGGTACTGTTCAGGGGTGCTATAAGGGTTAGCATTCTTCGCGGGATGCTTCTTTGGAGATGTTGGACAAGGATGGGCGGTTTAGGGGGTTAGGGTTTTGTAAAGCTTTAGGGGTCAGGGCTTTCGGGAGGACCTTGAGCTAGCAAGACCTATTTTAAGTACGGATCCTCTAACTACGATCTTAGGGTTTGTAAGACTAAACCCTAAACCCCTAAACCCATAAAAACCCTAAACGGTAATCATAAAGGTAGGTTCTGGTAGTTCTAAGGCTTTAGGGCTCAGGGCGCTGGGAGCCCTGAAACCCGCAATAGCCGCTAAGGGTTTATCTAGTGCTTGGGAGGGTTTTGGGTTTAGGTCTTGGTGTTTAAGGTCAAGGTTCGGGATTTAAGGTTTAGCCTTCGGGGTTCAGAGTGTTCCCCCCTTACTCGCTGTTTGGAGCGCGTTGTTGCTGCACCTCTTAGGAAAATGCAGACTGCAGATTTTGCTAGAAAGTGCTAGGTGCTAGGTACACTCAATCTCTGCAGGAAACTCTCGACCGTTTGAGCACAGACCCAGACCCCGGACCCTCCATCCGTTGGGTTCGGACTGCTGTGGGGTTCTAGGGCTGAGTGTATCGAGCAGTATACACTCAGCCGGAAATGCCAAAGACGGCAGTTGGGCTTAGGACAGGGGTCGTGTAAGTTCTACTCTGGGGGAGAGTGTATGACTCAAGAGTCCTTGGTACCGCAGAACAAATTGCAAGCCCAGAGCCCAACGAGGTCTTTTGTTAACGCTCTGGACCCTTCCCCACATGCAGCGTCTGAATCCGTACAAAGAACATGTAACTCCAAGTACGTACTTGTCGTCATAGCACCCCTTAACTTAACACTGTTTTTGTCAGAACACTAGACTTCACTGCATCCTACATCCTCAACCCAATATCCCAGCAAATGCTATCCAAACACAGTTCCGTATGTAAAACCTTTTAAACCTAAAATACCACCCCCCAAGACTTCGTTGGCTCAAATTTCAATAATCCTACACCCCGAAACCCCCACAGAATCCCCAAACCCTAAACCCTAAACCCTAAACCCTAAACCCTTGATCCACAGCCTCAAGAAGACTCCTAGACCCTCGACTGTACCAAAGGGTTTAGGGTTTAGGGTTTAGGGTTTAGGGTTTAGGGAACCCTAAACCCTAAACCCTAAACCCTAAACCCTGTAGAGAGCCCGAACCGCTGACGGGAACCAGGCCGAGAAGATCGTCACGCTGAAGGCGAGGTCGCCAGCCTTCATGTTTGGACCCTTCGTAGGGATTTTTTTTTTCTGGGGTTTGGGTTTAGGGTTTAGGGTTTAGGGTGGGGACCCTTCGTAGGGATGTGTTTTTGGGGGTTCCCAGAGGCTCCAAAACCCCTTAATTAAGGACTATACCTTAATTTATGGTAGGATCCCTGATATGATTGAAGGTATATTCCTTCATTAAAGGGTATTGGAGTTTTTTGGGGTTCGGGGATCGTTTGAATTGAAAGGGCCCCTTTTAAGGGTGCTATAAACTATAAAGGTCCAGAGTGGCTTTATAGTCGGGTTTATTGGGTGGTTTGGGGATCGTTTGAATGGAAAGGGCCCCTTTAAGGGTGCTATAAAAGGTCTCCCTTTGGGGGGTCCTTTATATAAGGGTGCCGTACTATATTGGGGGCCTAAAACGGGACCCGAATTTAGAGAACTACTCATATGGGGTTATAAGACCCGGAGCCATACTAAATTCGCCCCAGAGAGCCTCATGGGCTCAGAAAGCTCTACCCATAGGCCCTAAAGTAGTTCCTTTTTGGGGTTCATATCTAGAATCCTATAAGGTAACCCCAAAAAGCAACTACTATGGGGGCCTATCGGTAAGCCCGAAGACCCGTGAAATTCGTCGAGGATCCTGAAGCCCCTTATAAGCTCCCTAAAGATTTTTATCCATCTATAAGCCTAAACCCTAAACCCTAGGTTTAGGGTTTAGGATTTAGGGTTTAGGGATTACGGTTTAGGGGTTTAGGGTTTAGGGTGTATGGGGTTTAAACACCAAACCCCCAAACCCTACACAGCTTAAACGAAAAAAAGCCTAAGCCATGAACCTAAGGCCAGCCTTGACGATGAACGCACCGGAAGCGAAACCGTTGTCGATCTCGGCCGCAGCGTCGCGCTTTGTATGCAGCGGATTAGGGTTTAGGGTTTCACGTTTGTGTGTTGCTTCAACCGCAGGAATACTCATAAATACATCAAAATTTGACGAGGGCCGTGACTGCCCTTGTTTTTGGGAAATATCATTAGCAGCGTTGCTCCCAAAATCTACGGCATCTGATTCGGATTCAACCACCGGTTAGGCTTTAAGGTTGAGGATGTAGGCTTTAACTACCAAGCCGCCCTTAGCACACCGCAGCTGCATCGGGCAGAGGACCAGCATATCTACAGACAATCCAGCTTTGTTTCGAGAGCTCTTTTTCAGATCTTTGCACTCAAGCAAGCGTCAGCCCCCCTAAACCCTAAACCCTTAAATACCCGAAACCTCTCACTTTCCAAAAAAGGGCCCTGTCAGCCCCAAGCACACCGCCCTGACTTGAGGGCATGGCCACGCCGTTTGCAAAGTCCGGGCCGAAGCGATCCCTTCGGCGCTTGAGGGTGGAGGGGTTTAGGGTTTAGGGTTTAGGGTTTAGGGTTGAGGGTTTAGGGTTTAGGGTTTAGGGTATAGGATTCCGGGCTCTAACATACGGGTCTCCGTCATTCGAATGGGCTTTGGGGCCCAGATCTTGCACTATACCTTCATCAGAACTGCAAGAATAGGCCTTTAACAGACCCTCAGGAACGCTCAAATATAAACTTTCAGCTATAAGGGTTTAGGGTTTAGGGTTTAGGGGTTAGGGTTTTAGGGCTTTCAACTCTAGGGACGTACTGTATACTTGATACGCAGATCGTTTATGCTAGGGTTTATGGCCTGTCTGAACGGCTCCGACTTTAGGGTTTAGGGCCTTATAGGGCTTAGGGTCTGAATGGGTTTAACGATCCACCGATAGTCTCCATTGTAGTTCCTTTTTGCGGATACCTTATAAGATCCTTAATATATATTTGGTTCAACCAACAAAAGGAACTACAATGGAAACTATAGGCAGAGAATAAACCCTAAACCCCAAACCCTAAACCTCGCGTTCTGAGCGAGGCTGCGAACTGCGAGGTTCAGAATCCTGGGTCCAGCATGGTTTGAGGAGCTGGTTCCCACAGACTCCAATATCCCTTAATTAAGGAATATACCTTAAATCATATTAGGGATCCTACCATAATTTAAGGTATATTGTTTTAATTAAGGGGTATTGGAGTCTCTGGGTTCTTTCGGGCTTAGGGTTTCGGGGTTTAGTTTAGGATTTAGCCATAGGCGCCACAGTAGTTCCTTTTTGGGATTACCTTATCGGATTCTAAACATGAACCCCAAACAGGAACTACTTTAGGGCCTATGGGTAAGCCCTAGAGTTACCCTAAACCCTAAACCCTAAACCCTAAACCCTAACCGAAACCAATCAAGGCCTAAACAAAGAGACCAGGGTGACGCCTCGTTGGTGTGCACCCCTTTGTGGACCCAAGACGCAACCCGCCCTGAGGGTTTTGGGGTCGCTTATGCAATATGAGTATGGTAAGGGAGGTCTAAGGAAGAATATGGGCACCCTAGTCGCCCTGACCCCTTCCACTCTGAAAGCTTTTAACCCAAACCTCCTGAAAAGATGGGTTACTAACCACAGAAACCCGTTTTAACCCCTACAAACCCGAACAAAACGGTTACTAACCACAGAAACCCCTTTGTAACCCCTACAAACCCGAACAAAACCGCCGCAAATTGCAAGCCCGAAAGCTTGGCCTCCATTCCTGCGTCGTCCCAAGCGTCCAATAAATGGCACCAATGGTCCAGGGCCTCGTCCATGGTGAAGGCTTCTTCAGCCATATTATCTGAGTTTAGGGTTTAGGGTTTAGGGTTTAGGGTTTAGGGTTCAGAGATGAGGGGATGGACAAAATTCTGCATGACCCCAATATAGTAAAGTACCATAAATCCCATAGTTTAGGTGTATAAGGTCATGCAGGATTTTGTCCATCCACCGTAGTGAAGGCTTCTTCAGCCATAGTTTCGGAGTTTATAGGGTGTAGAGATGAGGGTGTAACTAAGGGTGGTGATGGACAAAACGCCGCATGGTCTAGGGGTCTCTAAGCTTGTCCAGGACTTTTGCTGCAGGGTTGAAGAGAAATTTTCGCGGCGTTTGCAAAGGATGCCTTAGAGGTTCACGGGGATGCTAGTCTGCTAGCATTGAAGGTCCATACTGCGGATCGGAAACTCCCACATGTCTCGAACTCTTGCCTGCAGCATGGGTTAGCCCTGGGTTAGTGACGAAACGTGTCAAAAACTATCAAGGCTTTCTGGGCTTAAAGTAAAATCTAGGTAGGGTTTAGGGTTTAGGGTTTAAGGTTTAGGATTTAGGGTTTAGGGTTTAGGGTTTAAGGTTTAGGATTTAGGGTTTAGGGTTTAGGATTTAGGGTTTAGGGGGCCCTGTGCTTCAGTCCCGCAAAATGAAGAAACAACGAGAAGAAGGTTACTTAATCAACTGATCTGGCTGGCAATTCTTGCTTTTCACAATGTACCTCGACAAAGGACAACCATTCAAAAACAGCCTAATCAAGAACATCCTCGGAAACCCTGTAAAATCCACCCCAAACCCTGGCATAATCAGCCCTAAACTCTAAACCCCAAACCCTACAACGTCCCATGGGACCCCTAAGCTCCCTATTCAAGCCCGATTAGATGCTTTGGGACAGATCCATAACTTAGTCCCCAAATGGGTTTTCATGTAAGGGTTGTAAAGGGTCATGGGTTCCGGGTTCATATGCTCAGTGTATAGGGCTTTTCAGACCCATCCGTGATTCAGCATCCCGTTTGGAAGCGTGTGCTGTTACCCTAAATCCTAAACCCGTAAACCCCTAAACCCCTAAACCCTAAACCCCTAAACCCGAAACCCTAAACCCTAAACCCTAAACCCCTAAACCCTAAACCCTAAACCTCAAGGAGATGTCATAAAACGAGGGGTGCCGACGTGTCGGAGGGCGCCGATAAGGCGCATTGCCTTGTTCCGAAAAGCCCTAAACCCGGAACCCTTAACCCTAAACTTAAACTCTACACTCCCAAACCCTATGAACCCTAAACCCCCAACCCCAAAACTTAAACTCTACACCCCCCAACCCCAAACCCTACGCCCTTAAAAGTACCACCCAACATACCGGTCGACTTCACCAAGACACTTTAGCCCAAAGCCTTGGGCTATAGCCATGAAGCCCAAGCCCCAAATCCGAAGGCCTTCATAATTCGAGTAGGGTTTGTGGGATTTAAGGTTTAGGGTTACGAGTAGAGGCTTTTGGGGTATTGGATGGTAGACTTTCCTACTCCGGAAGCCTAAGGAAGACTGTTGGTGATCACTCTGACCTCTCTACTGTCTACTGTGATTACCCTCCCTAAACCCTAAACCCTAAACCCTAAACCCTAAACCCTAAACCCTAAACCCTATACCCTAGACCCAAGACCCTAAACCCTAAACCCTAAACCCTATACCCTAAACCCCATAAACCCTATAAACCCTATAAACCCTATACCCTAAACCCTGAACCCTAAACCCTAAACCCTAAACTAAGCGAGGGGCCGAAACCGTCGAACGACAGGCCCCGAGCGCTCTGGCCGAGGGCCT
>CAJNDV010031340.1:0-39761 GCA_905221635.1 Symbiodinium sp. CCMP2456 | reverse complement strand
CATACACACATACGTACGTACGTACGTACATCTATGCATCCATGCATACATCTACATCTACATACATACAGACATACTGACATACATACATATATACATCCGTAGACATGCATGTATAATATACATGTCTATATATAAATATGTATATGTATATATATATATATATTTATTTATAGAAAGATAATGCCCATGCAAACAAATTTCTGCAGTTGGTATAACTATGCACAGAATTTAAAAACAAGACCTCAAGCATGTCCGAGGTGCAGGGCGCCCACAGTCGACCCGAGCCAGGACAAATATCGGGGCCAAGCAACGGACCTCGGAGGGAGACTCTTTGGATTTCCGTAGTTACATAGCTAGGTATATGCATGCATATATTTTGGGATCACCTAATATTCCTATGTCTCTAACCATATCTGCATCCGTATCTATATCTCCCTGTCTGACACCCTGTCTCTGTCTCGATTTGCCTATCCACCCGTCTCTTCGCCCCACCCTTCCACCCACGCACCCACCTATGAAACATCCATCCATCCATCCATCCGTCCATCCGTCCGTCTGCGTTTCATATCTCTCTGTCTCTCGTTTATCATTCCACCGATCTGCCTATTTACCTACTTGCCGACCTACCTACCTACCCACCTACCTACCGACCCAACTCATTACCTATCTATCGCCACCACGAACCTGCAAAGTTCGAAACCTGTACACTGTAAAGCAAATCCATACACCACTCACAACTCCGTACGGGAGTTTCGCAACAGATGGGATCCTAACATGGACCCTTGCACAGACATATCCTCACCAAACGCATTTGCCTCTGAAGAAAAGGTACCGTCAGATCTTATTAAACGGTCACCCTTCAATCGTTTAGGGCGTTAGGGCTTTGGGAAGTAGGTTATTTAGACACATTTTCTGATTTGGAGGTTCAACATTCCGGGACTTGGAGCTTAGGCGTTTGAAATGGCAGGAAAGAAGCCGACAAGTCGATTCGAGGCTTAAGTTTGAGGCAAGGGTTCATGGAGTGTGGTATAGACCGTAAGTCCAAAGCTCTAAAGTGGGACTACGCCGGAATGTGATTCCTCAGCTTGGAACAATAAACCCTAAGCAGCAACTCCAATATCCACCCCCCCCCCCCGCCCACCGCAAAAAAGAAACATCAAGCTCAAGAGCAAACTCATCCGTGGGAGGTTTTCAGCAGATACGGAACCCTCGACAGAGACCCGAAAGAGTATGATCCTTCTTGTAAGGACCCTCATACAAGGTACACGTGCTAAAACTCTAAGGACACCGAAACCTTTGTGATGTGAATTTCCCCCCTTAACCCTAAGCCCTAAACCGGCTTTAGGGCTTAGGGTCCCAATTTGGCTCAAGAAGCGCTGCAGGAGGTGGTGGTGGATAATCCAGACCTCCCGTGTTTCCGGTTGGGTTTAGGGTTTAGGGTTAGGGTACGCACCAAAAACCAGGCAAAAGGTATGATGTCTACCCAAGGGCTCCTATGTAGTTCCTTTTTGGATAGTCTACTATGATTCCTAACCAAAAATCCATAACAGACCCAAAAGGGAACTACATTGGAGCCCCTGGGTAGCAGCAAAGAATGGCAGGGATCGTTTTTTTGGGGTTTCGTTGTACCAAGCTCAATGGATTTTTTCGGGATTGTGGCTTGCAGCTGTAAAGGGTTGAGGACCAAAATCTTACCATGTTATTGGCTAACTCTAAATCACAGCCGCCTAACTCACGTAGCCCTGCGTAAAAACCGGGCGAAAACGCGCGTTTTGGTTTTGGACTTTGTTCTAGTGTTGGGGGCCAAGAGTCTATATGGGCTCCAAAGCGTGCAACAAGAACAAGCTGCCTTGCAACTCAAAGCCTGAGAAGGGCGAATTTGGATTGGCCCGATGACCTCAACCTAACGCAGGGGGCCTTGAGAATCAGAGCGGGTTTTGGCTGTATTGTCGCAGTAAGGTTACATATTTCTAGAGGGACTTTTGGCGACAAAGTTCAGGATCTTGCCACACCCATATGGGCCAAGTAAGGAGCCAAGAGATATGCTACAGCACCGCAAAGCACAAATCCTAGACCTGAAAACTAGTAGGAGGCCAACTCAGGGTTCTCAAATTCGCCCTCATGAGACCACGGGGCTTTAATTTAAGCGCTCTCCCATCGACTAGGCAAAAAACTCCAACGCTCTCCCATCGACTAGGCAAAAAACTCCATAAACCAACAGCCATGGTACTGGGCTTGCTCGGACGCCGGACGGCCTCCCAGATCAGTTCTCAGGTTATGGGTAGTTTTCTAAATTGGGGCCCCTTTCGGGATCCTTTGTATAAGGGTGCCGTACTATATTGGGGTTCGAAACGGGGAACCTAAGTTAGAGAACTACCCTTATGGTATCAGGCACATGGGCCTTGGGGGTGTAGTGGCTGCTCGCTTCGGCTTTACGGTATCGGAACTTGTTCTGAAAAAGCTGGGGCAGGGGCGGGGTTTGCGAAGGACAGGCATGAGCTTCAAACGGGAATGTATTATAAGGCCGCGAATTTGAGCCTCCTATTGTCAGGTTCTACGTGCTTCGTCGTTCGCAGCCGGACTCCTTGCGGTGGGCTTTCAGTTCAAGCTCCTGAAGAAGGCAAATCCCCCGATCTGCCTATGTACCTACAGGCGATAGATACACTCTTCGGGGTGAGAAATCTACTATGCGGGCTTAGACCTTTCGATTAAAACATCACAAGCTTTGTTTTAGGCCTCCGTCACCTGAAAACCGGGCCTTTTACAACCCAGCACTGAATCCTTCACCCACTCAACCCAAAGCCCATCCAGAAATCTCGAAACCCTGCAAGCCGAAAGCCCGCAAGAACAAGAGAGAGGGAGGAAAAAACCGAATGACTGAGTCTCTTCCAGATGTTTTCTGTCTCGACAAGGGGAAGAGTTGATGAAACAGGACTTGGCGCAGTGAGATGCTCTTCTACGTATACCTTCTGTGTATGTATACTTATATATATATATATAGATATATAGATATACATATTACACACAAATCTCTCTCACTCTCTCTCCGTGTGTGTCTGTGTAGATATGTATATATATATATATATATTCATCTATTCGTATATCTATACACATACACCTCTCCACTCGAATCTGCAATCACAGCCCTCTAGGCATCAAAACCTCTCGGGCCCTTCCACTTCAGCCGCCAAACATGTTGACACAGTCCCCGCCCAACTGCCGGCCGCTGCAACCCTGTCAACATATCAAACCCGTGCATGTAACATACAGTAAGATGTCTTCTCAACCATGAAAATCCAAAACCCGGAAATGCCTAACACCTCAAACTGTCTGAACCGCGACAAGGGCCCCCGAACCCATTTTATTGAGCCTGTGCTGAAGCCGAGGCTTGCAACGGAACCCAGAGCCCTACAGTTTGAAGCCCTGAAAGCCCCTCTGCCAGAAGCCGACCGCCTCATCTTCATGGGAGGCAGCACGCGAAACCAATGCCGAGTCACCGCCTGTCCGATACCTCAGACAGCCACGGACTAGGGTTCAGGGTTTTAGGGTAGGGCTTCAACTCTAGACCCAGGAGCTTCGTAGTGCTTCGGGTCTACTGAAGGCACACGCGTTCGGGGGTTGAAGGGGATATTAAGTAGAGCAGGCTGGCGACAGCAAAACGACAAGCTAGCAGTGGGGAGTGAACCTAATGCCCAGGGGTTCTTAAACATTCCTACGATTCGAGCGGTCAGGGTTTGGAGCTTACGAGGCTTTATGACTTTCCGGTTACTGTCTCTGGCCCTGGGGATTTGGGATTCACGGTTCGAGGTTTGAGGCTTTAGAGGATCAAGTCCTGGGCTTTTCCGTGTTTAACGTTTGGTGTCCCTGTGCTTCAAGTTCGGGGGCACGCTGCGCCCCTGCTTGCATCCGCTTTTGGTGGTGCCCTGATAGTTGAAAAGGTCTGTCTCTTCTTTTGACGGATCTAGGGCAGGGGATTGAGAGTTCAGGACAAGGATGTGGGAGGTTTGGGTTCAGGACTTGCGGTTTAGGACTTCAGGTTCAGGATCTGGGGATTTCAGGCTCAGGATCTGGGCACTCGGGGTTCAGGATCTGGGGACTTGGGGTTCAGGGTTTAGCGCATAGGGTGTAGCGATTGGAGTTCGGGTTTACGCCTGGGAGCTCGGGGAAGCTCTGGAGTCCCTGACTGCTAATGTAGGGGCCTTAACAATTAGAACAGGGTTTGGGGGTATTCTAAAATAGTTCTGATACGGAACCCCCCAAAAGAGCATAGGTGATTATTTAGGTCCCTACACTAACCCCCAAGCCGGAATGCATCTCAGCGGAGAGATATTTAGGCTCCTGGGAGCATGCGGTGATACTAAACACATCGTGATGTAGAGCGGCCTTGCAAATCGCAGGATCTAGCCAATCCTAAACCCCTGAACCCCCAACTTCCTTAAAGTCTGAACCTGCAAATCCAAGCCCAAAACGCCAAACCCCTGTAGAACCCTGACATAACCCCTACAGTCCTACACTTAAATCCTTAAAACCCAAGACATGCCGTCTCCGGCACAGAGAAACCCGCGACGGCACCACAAAGGCGACAAGGTCTGTCCTCCCCAGGAGCTCAACTTGAAAGTGGTTAGGGTTTAGGGTTTAGGGTTTAGGGTTTAGGGTTCTGAAGGCCGTGCCATGGGCTTATAGAAGGGTATCATGTAGGCTTTGGGCAGATTTAAAGGGCTGTGCAAGAAATCTATGGTGCATTAAGGGCTTAGGTTACGGACCCAGCAAGATGCCACTAGGAAGTATGCAGTGTCTATGCTAATGTATAAGTAGACTAGGAAACCCTAATGAACATGATTACTAGCTATTCAGACACCACTGTGGGCCAAATCCTCCATACTTGGGACATACAGAATTCGTTAGTCGAAGAAGTTCTGGAGCCCTCAGATAATGCTGAAACCGAAACTCAACGGCCAGACTAACTCAGCTCTCATGCAGCCCTCACATCTAGGATCAGCTGCACTCCCGTTGCGTCTTGACCCTTGAAGTTATTCTTTAGACTTGCCCTAAAGCAGCAAGGATAACCGCGTCCGTCCAAGCCCGACCCAATGATCCAAAACCACGGAAAGCCCAGGGATCTGACCCCCTAAACCCTTTCTAAACCCAAAACCCTAAAACGCTAAACCCTAAACCCCGAACAGTCGGTGGTGGGGATATGTAAGCAGGCTTTCAGGGCTGAGTTGTTGATGATTTCGCAATTGCTCAAGCTTCTTGTGCCTCCTGCATAGCTGGATCTGGCGATCAAGCTTTAAGGTGGGTATGCAGTCGGGTCCCGTCCGGTAAGGAGCTATGCAACCCGAAACCCCAGCACAAATGAACCGTGGGCCTCTGCCACCAGATGGCAGCTAGCAGCAGGAGCCATCCCAACTCGCGCCGCGGCGACGCCATCTCAAACTAATAGGGCCAGGTTACAGCAGGCGGAATTTAGAATAAGCTTCGCGACTTGGCAGTCTTGCATGTGTAGGTGCATGCGAATGTATACACATGTGTACATCTGCTGTGGGCGTCTACACGCAAATACAGCTGATACTGTGGATGTGTACTTCTGTGTCTACGAGTTAGGTGTGCATGTCTAATATACTTCTATATACATATACGTATGAAGTAGTTGAGGATGAGAATGGGCTACTTGCTAACTGCCTCTTTGGCTTCATTGCAACCTGCTTATCGTATGATGCTCATGCGATACGAGGCTAGCGCCTAGCAGCAGAATGGAGTACCCTAAACCCTAAAGGCCCTAAATCCGTCAACCCTAAACCCTGTAAAGGAGAGACGTTTTCCACATTTCACCTCTCGCCTCTGTACTCTTGAGCCGGGTTTACGCGGATACACGCAACACAGGGCGGGCAAAACTGGTCAGCTATGAGGCATTAGAAGCGGTTAGAGTTCAGGGTTCCTGCAATCTCTTATAGAACTGGGACGGTTCAGAGCTGAAAAACGCTTCAAGTCCCCATCAAGTTCTTAACTGCAGGTCAACTCACTGCGGACCTCTTGCAAAGGTGTACCTAAACTCGACATCTCGTCTGAAAGCCTATCTTAAAGTTTGAAGCATAACAAGATTGAGATGTGGGACTTTTCTGGTTCTGCTGAGTGGTCTAAGTGCGGATCCTCGTGTAAGGTGTAGTGTGGACTTCTCATGTCTTAGAATCAGTAGACCTTCGTATAGTTCAGTCACCAGACGACCTTGGGGCGAGGGCTTACAGTCGTCCTTTCGCTCAACTTCCTTCCAGAAGCTTACCTGTAGCGTCAGGGAACGTGCTGAGGAAATACGTAAGTGATATACAGGAATCACCGATCTGGACCGACATGTAGCTACCAGTTTCACAAACATTCTGATGTAGTACTCTAGGAATCATAGTACGGAGCCAACAAAACCCAGCTTACAGGTGGCTGCAGGTAATCCATCTACATGCTGCCAAACCCTCTCAAGTCCAAGTTGACGTATTAGACCATGCATCTGCCCAGATACACAAGTATGTTCTGTTATGCTATGTACGTGAATCAAAAAATACGAACCAAGTTCATGAACTAGGGATGCGTAGATCTTACTGCTCGAACTCTGGGAGGACATCTCTGAAGTAAGTGGACGGTGCAGCAGACTGTTCTGGAAAAGCTGAGCCCGTACTATCGACTCTTGCTAAATCCTGTTTTCTGAACTGGACCAACGCTGGAGCCAAAAAGGCTCTTATTAACACTTTTCTCAGATCATGGACCCATAAGAGATCGAACTCTCAGTGCCAAACCCAACCCCTTGATCTGACAGTCAGTACTTGCGATATACTCTACAAAGACCCTCAAGCCGTGCAGCGAAAATTCCTGACCCTAAACTCACCCTAAGCCCTAAGCCCTAAAACCCTACACCCTAAAACCCTAAAACCCTACGCTGAAAATCTTGAGCCCTAAGTCCTAGTACCGCAAATCCCGTTTCGTAGTACGGAGCCCAGTGAATCCTGAGCTCCTCTAGCACTTGGCTAAGTGGAGCCTGAGCCTGAAACTGATCTTCGAACTGCCGGGTTTAAGGGTTGTGGGGTTTACTGTAGAGGCTTTAATGATTAGAATAGGCTTTTTTGGCCACTTTACAGTATAGTTATCATAGGGAACCCCGAGCAATAACATTGGTAATTATTCAAGCTTCTATATTACGATTTACAGCTAGAGGTTTAGAGTGTGGGGACATACGAAACATCTCGAAATCCCGCAGGCAGTTGGCAGTGCTTGAGTGTACAGCCATGCCCTGCCCAGAACTCCAGAAACGCTAAACTTCACATCCTCGAGCCCTATGCTGGGTAGTTCTTTAAACGAGGGCCCCTTTTAGGTCCCCAACCTTTTTCAAAAGGACCCCAAGAGGTTATTTGTATGTATAGGCAATAGGTATGTATGTAGGTATGTATGTATACATACATACATACATACATACATATATATATATATATATATGCGATATGTGCAATATATGTATACAGCTATAGAAACCCCATCTACGGTGCGCTCTATCGGTGACTCAGCAATACGACCCCCCAGAGGCCTCGGGAAGCTGCATTAAACTGGCCATGCTCCGAAAGCCGCGGCGAGTTTCGTAGAAGCGCCTGACAAACCGAAGATTAATGAACCAAAGCTGACTTGTCAAGCTTTCTGCGGGTACTACATATTAAGCTTCAGGGTTTAGGCTTTCGGGTTCGGGGTACTACATGCTAAGCTTCAGGAGCTTGTAGGAAACTAAGACAAGTAGGTTTTTGTTAAGTATTTTTTGCCTCCTACTTAGCAAGGACAAGCCCGCATTGCAGGGTACGTATCAAGGTGTAGGGTTTAGGGCCTCTGGGGTTGAGGTATACGGCTGACAGGAGTCAGCAGCCATTATGGTCCCCATGGTGGGGGGGTTCTAGGGGATTAGGGTTTAGGGTTGTTCTTGCTGAGTACTTGGAGTCAGGATTCAGCCCGAGGGTTTCAGGGTGTAGCCTATGATTGATGCATGTGTCTTGCGATTGTCAGGGGCACTTTGCCCTGAACACCTAACATCACCTAACTGGGTAACTGGGTAGTCACCGCTCTGCCGATAAAGAGATGCGTCGCTGGACTTGGGTAACCGGGGTGGTTCCCGAACCTCCAATAAAGTTAGCATACTGACGGCAACAATCGGACTAAGGAAACATCACAGTATACATACACTTACTAGGGAATAGAGGAGGTATCCTACTCATGCAGACCCCTACAGTACTGTACCTCGCCACATGCTAAAACCATCGACAACCAAATTGTAAGACTTCAGTGGATTTGCCTCACTTGGCAACTCGTTCCCTGCGCGGTCGAGACCCTAGGCCCGCGGACCTGTACCATGACTTAAACACACGCTCGACGCTTACTACAGCTCGGCCCCGATGTTGTCCTAGAGTCGACTACGCAATATGCGAATGTTGAAACATAAGAGACATCTGTCTGTAGCAACCCCTCACACGAAATCATGCACTCGTCCTCCCTCCCTAATCATGCCCTGCCATTCTGCCAGGTGTCAACCCATCCCCGGCCCAAACTAAAACAGAAATCAAGCCTCGACAAAACAAACTGTTGCCACAAACTCAACTAGACGTTGAACCCACAACCCTGCAACTCCCTAAAGCCCTAAACCCGAAGCCCTGAATCTCTGACCTTCGACCGAAAAGCGCACAACAACGCAATTCTGGGATCCCCCGAGCCTGTTTTTGTTGTTTAGAGTTTGAGGGTTTTGCATTTAGGGTGTTTACACTCTCACAACTCGGACAAGCCAGGCGAGGATCCACGTGTGCAGTAGCCGGCGTGACACATTGAGTGACGGATGCTAGGGTTTTGTGGTTTCAGGGGTTTCGGGGGTTTCGAGGGTTTAGGTTTAGGGTGCTTCGGCAGCCAAGAGGCTTGAGCTCGGGAAGAGACTGAGCTTTTGAAAAGTAGGATCCTTGGCGAGTAGGGCTTCATTAGAGGGTGTTCTAGGGCTTCCGTGTCGCGAACTAGGTCGGTCAACCCTAAGCCCTTTTTGCAACTGGGTTGCAATTGGGTTTGCGGCCCTAAGCCCTAAACCCTACACTCTGGCTTATACGTTTTTGTTGGGGATATGGGACTTTGTATTCGGGAAAAACGTGTTTGACTTCCTAGGCCCCTCCCTGTAAGGGAGTGACAATAAGGGGTACTTTACGGGTGCCCATAAGGATTCTGTAGGGGTGAGTCTAAGGGTTCCTATAAGGGTTCCTTCCAGGGTTCCTTTAATACCACGATGATGCAGCAGCTTCGTATCAAGGAAGCAGGTTCCTTAGGGGGAGGGGGGCATGAAGGGTTGAGGCTTTCCTGAATTTCAAAGCGTTCGGAGTTAAAGCTTGGTTTGTCATGAGCTTCCTTAGTTGGAGGCTTATACTATACCATAAACCATCAAACGCTTAACATGCTCTAGCTTTTGGGTTACCGGGTTGCGGATTTAGGGGGCTTAGAGTAGTTAGGGTCGCGGGCTTGAGGGAACAGGGAGATCAACCAATGTGTGGAAATTAGAGGTCGGGAATGTTAGAACCCTTCTATGTTGCTGCAATAACATTATTCATAGATTCATAACCATCGTAAACAACAATGCCAACAAGGCCCCCAAAGGAATAGAACTTATTGTAGTTACAGCATTTATTCCGTCGTCTACCGCAGGGCTCAAGGAGCCATGGGTCTTCAGGAATGTCATCCGGAAGGGACCTGGAACCCTGCGACCTAATGCCCAAACCTCAAAAAGACAACAGAATGACGTAAGCCACTGCATAGCATACCCCTCAAAGCTCGACATGTCAAACACCGCTCCGAGAAACTCTTGGGATCACCGTAACACTGCACTTTTGTGTTTGTTCCTTTTGGGGTTCAGGGCCGTACCCCTGGAAAAAGGATCCTACAATTAACAACATGTGCCTTCAGTATCGCCGGGGAACTGATCGTATACTGACTGCTGCAGCTTCGGACTTCCAACGTATAGGACATGATATGGGATCTAGCTTAAGAACCCCATTAAGAATTTGACGTTTCCTTCTGATTGCCTTCCTACATCACGACGCCGCCGCTGAAGCCTACAACCGATGCTTCCACCGAAGCACTTTGGCCCTGCGGGCACTTCTCATTCCTGTTGACCCCGGCATTGAAGCGCTGATTCCTTGGGCATCGGATTCAGCCCAGACTTTCAGAGGGTCTAAGCCTACTACCAGGATAGCAGCTGCTGTACGTCCACGATATCTACGAATATCTTGATGCTTACTATAGGGCCTTGATAATTAGAATAGGGCTTTGGGGCCCACTAAAAACTATAAATCGATTCAGGAACCCCTAGAATTGTATTGAATTGGTATAATTATTTAGGCCCCTCTATTAGACCCTTTGGGGCGGCTTCGGCTCCCAGCTTTTGAGGTTCTGTGCAGAGAGACACATCGAAAACACCCCCTCAGGCCGGTACGAGGCGGCAAAACTTAGACCGGGTCACAAACCGAAACGGCGTGAAAGAACCGTGTGGGTATGAGGGTCCCTTGTAGAGTCCTTCTTTTTACAAGGGTGCCGTACTATATGTGGGACGAAAAAGAAAGAGCCTGATATAGAGAACTACCCATGTCTCGGCGCTCACACTCGGACAATCCAGGCGAGGCATTTCGAGACGAGTCTGTTGAGTGAAACCACACGTCACGGATCAGCCGGCAGAGAACATCCAACAACGATCCCGTGCAAGCTAAAACCTCTAAGATGCAGAGCTGTGCAACAAGTGGTTCGTAGTGCTGCAAGCCGAATATGGTACATCTCGGGAGCTTTCTTAACCTGGAGCGGCATGGAGTTCACAGAATCGGAAAGTCTCCTCCCTGGCTGTCCCAGTCTCTTCAACAACTTGCGCTCTCTGCGCTCACGCCTTGGGGGCGCAGCAACAGCAGCAAAGGCCGATAGTGCAGGTGATCAGGCCCGCGACCAGCAGGACCACACCCACAGCAACCATGACGATGGCCCGTCCAGCGACTTCGAAGACCTCTGCGAAGACGTCGCAGAGCTGGATCGACCACATGTCCTCGCTGCTTGTCAGGGTTACGTCGGTGTCTTCACTGAAGGTAACCGTGGCTGCAAGCTTCAAGTCTGTGATGGTAATCTCGGTTGCCCCAATCGTCCAGTCCAGGTCCCGGAAGCCACGCCTGGCCGGCGCACGCTCGGGGCCATCATCCGGCAGCTCTTCGCCACCGCAAAGGCTGGTGTCCAAGGATGCTCCTGTGGAAACCGCAGCAGACGTCATGAAGTCAGGACAGGACGCAATCTTCTCAATGAAGATCGCATAGGGACAGGCCAGATCGCTGGGCGCTGTGAGGGTCCCGGCCGTGGCCCTGTCAATGCCAGCACTCACATTGATTCTGATGTGGGCCAGGGACCAACCCCCTGCGAAAGCCAAGGCA
This sequence comes from Symbiodinium sp. CCMP2456, assembly GCA_905221635.1. NCBI lineage: Eukaryota > Dinophyceae > Suessiales > Symbiodiniaceae > Symbiodinium > Symbiodinium sp. CCMP2456. Next base: position 28,305 of record CAJNDV010031340.1, on the reverse strand, counting down.
AAGCCTCCAATCGCCAGCAAGAAGCCGATGCACACGGACACCTTGGAGCACGTCTTTCCACAGCAAGCCATGGCTCACTCGCTTGATCTCGACCCTTGGGTTGAGGGTGTAGGGCTTAGGGTTTAGAGCTGCCGTGTTGCTTTAGGCAGGCGAACATAGACATCGGTACAAAAGTTCTTGAGCCAAAAGAACAATGCTTGGGGTTTGGGATTTAAACATGGCCGAACATCCACCTCGATTGGTTCTTCTTGCCCAGGGAGTTGGGGCAGCCGCCCTCCTTCCCTACTAAAACTCAGCAAACGAATGCCCGAAGCCCCCAACCTAAACCCAAACTCAGAAAAGAGACAGCACCAAGAACCTCAAGTCCCACTGAACATCAGGGTCCAAGGCCTTGCGGCGTCAACTCTGGATTTCGACGGTTGAATTTGGACCTGCTGGGGTTCATGAACAGCCCTTTCCACTGCAGGAGGCCCATCTATCATGCTCCAGGGGTCTCGTGTACTGCAGTGCCTTCTAAGTCTGAACATGTGCCACCAAGAAGCCACTTGGGCCGGATCTTCTTATCTGCTGGCGGCTTCAGCCGGGGCAGGTAGCGGTTGTCGTCTGCCACTGCACCTGCCACCATGCGCATAAGCTGATGCAGGCAGCTGTGGAAGCGAAGGTTTCATTCCAGGTCCCGGAGCTGGGACGTATGCACACACTCCCCACACACTGGCAAACCTTCAGCCCAAAAATGAACCTGCAACACTAACCGAAACTCCGCGCCAGACCCCTCAATCTAAAGCCATCAAGATTCCCGGAGCCGCTGTATTCCTGCCCATCTCGCCCAAGTGCCTTCATCAGGAGCCGTGATGGGTGGTGCTGGTGGCGCGTGCTGGTGAAAGATCGGATTCCTTGCATTGCGGTGGTTTAGGGGTGCTGCAGGTATCCCTGCCCAGGGCTCAGGGTCTGAGTTGGGTCAGTTGGGTGTTCCTTTTCTGGCATACCTAAACCCTAAAGAACCTATCTTTTTAGGGTTCCTTCATATGAATTCCTTAAATAAGTCCTTAAAAAGGTAGGTTATTTGGGGTTCAGGTAGGGCATGCGAGGGCCCGAGACCTCGCAGTTGTCGGCACTGGGCGGGAGATGCGTGAAACTTGAACCCGACTAGCAGGGCCTTCTCGGATCAGAAGGTTTAGGGTTTTGGGTTTAAGGTTTAGGGTCAGAAGGTTTAGGGTTTAGGGTTTAGGGGCCCAATCAAATCACTAAATAGCTTGTGACTCGATTGCTTGGTAAGGTGGGACTCGCAAGCCTTGGCTCCTCGACTCGCCGGGGACGACCCTCAGCACGGTGAATACTTGAGCCACAGCAGTCCCCCAACATGCTCGCCGGGATTCGTGGAGGTCTGCAACCATTCAATGTACCTGCAGGGCTGCAATTTCGGAGCTTGTTTCTGCCGCTGCTGGAGGGTTTCGATGGGACTGAGTTGCGTCTGAAAACCCGAACTCCTAAATCCTGAACCCTAGATCCTTGGCCCAAAATCATCAGCCCTGAATCCTGAAGGTCAGGGCCTCAGAGCTTTAAAGCGTTTGGCGTTTCTCTCAGGGCTTCGGGCTCATCACGAGTTCCGACTCCCAGCAGCAACTTCCAACCAAATCTCCAGATTCTGACACGAACACGAACTCTCCCCTACAGCACAACCAAACCGCTGAAGCCCTTTTTGTGCAAAACCCGAAAGCCCTAAACCCTACCCTGAACCTTACAGCCGAGCTCCAAGCCTCCAAAAGCCCTACAACCAGGGGAGGTCTTGATCATCACAATGCTTGTTTGGTTGGTGGGCTATTATATCACCACTCACAATGTTGTGTGACCTAAAAGGGAGGTCCTTTTGCTGACTCTTCAGAGCCCTAATATCACAAGCCAGGAACAACAAAGCCCACGGTTTGGTACTTTCTGATACTTGAAATTGCTAGTGTAGCGTAGCTTGGGCTAACGGCTTAAGGACTTAGGCTCTCACACTCGGACTTGTTGAGGAGTCTTCTGGGGGGTGTGTAATCGCTTCCCGCTTGTATTAATATTCAACACCCCCTAACGACACCGGGTGGAATCCTCCGGAAATCATCATCATCCCTGCCCTTTGATTTATATTCTGAATTTGGGGGAGTGTTTCGAGGCTCCAAATGCCCTGAGAGCACAGTAAGAGCAAGAGCAAAAGGAAGAGCAGGAGTTAGAGCAAGAGCAGGAGCATCAGCATCAACAAAGCAAAAGCAAGACCGGGAGTAAGAGCAAGTGCAGGAGCAAAAGCGGGAGCAACAGCAAGAGCAGGCGCAAGAGACGCAGCAGAAGCGGTAGCAAAAGCCAGCGCGGGAGCACGAGCCAGAGCACGACCCCTCAAAAGTGGCAGTAGAAATAACAGTACCCTGTTAAACAATTCAAAACACTTTCAGTCGAAACCCCCTAAGCCTCAACACCGAGCATAAGAACGACAAGTTCAACAAACCATGATAGCAACGCCAATCAAAATTATAACAGCAGCAATGCTGACGGAGTCCTAACCCTAAACCCTGCCATCGCCCATACTAGTCAGCCACTGCACCATAGATCCTGAGGCCTCAACCCTAGTACCGGAGTAAGATTACTTGTTATCAAGCCCAAATCCCTGGAGGCTCATAAGGTGGGTTGGTCCCAATCTTAGGGCGCCTTACCCCCAAAAATCCCCAATAGGGCCCCAGAAAAAGCACATGGCACATAAGCCGGCAGTAGGATAGTGATCTCTCAAACACACCCCCTTATGACGAAGCCCCAAAAAGGTTGGGATACCCTGATAAAATGCTCATGTTTACACTCGTCTTCCCCTTTCGGGGGGGCCCTATATTAATCCTACAATAGCTATAGCACCTATCTTGATCCCACCTTCTGCGGTGCTTGAGTAGGACCCTGATGGGCTTCAGGAGCTTCGGTACTCATAGCCCCCCAAACATGTTAACCTTTTGAATGATAGCGGGGTCATAGAAGCCCCAAAAGGTTAAAGGCTTAGGGTTTCTCCCCTAAACCTTTAAGAATCAAAAAGGTAAGGCTTAGGGTTTAAGCCCACACCCGAAAGAACCTACCTTTTTAAGGACTTATATACAGAAACTATAATAAGGATCCCTAAAAAGGTAGGTTCTTTAGGGTCTGGGTAAGGCCTACTCAGCCCCTTGAAAAGCCTCGACAGGTCGACTCTCTGATCTCCACAGCGGTCGAGCTTGGCCCACTCATTCTGAAACTGCTCCTTCGGTTCGGTAGGGTTTTGGGATGGGGGGGGGCACCCGAAGCCCTAAACCTGGGAGTGGGACTTGAGCTGAGGCCGGTTCCGAGTTGGGACTTTGGGACTTTGGAGTTCTGGGGCTTCGCTAGAGCTCATGATCTCAATTCTGTAGTTGTGGCTTTCGATTTGGGTGGTTCGGGGATCAATGTTCTACGACTCTTGGGAGTTGTTGCTTGAGTGCCTTGTCTCCGTCGACGATGGACATGACGGATGTCCCCTTGTATAATAAAAAAAGGCACATAGACCCTTAAGAAACCCTACAGTCTAGTAAACCTCAAAAGCAATCCTCCTAAAGCCCTAAGGGCTGTGGGGGGCTTGAGGACTAGGGTTTTTGGGATTTTTAGGTGTTTTTTATCCTCCCTGAGGGGCCTTTTAAAAGGGGGGACCCAGGGCCCCGGAGCGACGGCTCCCTTCTAAGCTTGCCGACCACCGAGCTTTTCAAGGATCTCTTGAGGAACCCCTAAGCCCTTAAGCCTCATGAAGCGGATAAGTCCTAAAGCCCCACAGGAACCTTGTAGAACTATGAAAGAGGCCTATACAAACCAAGAAACAAGACAAACCCTAAACCCTAAACCTGCAAAAAGAAAACAAGCTGCAGGAAAAGGCAACTTGGCTCCTCGGTAGGCTTGTGGCCCAGGAAGAACCGGAACACTTCTCGGAACCTCAGAGTCGCGGTCTGAAACCGCTTGGGGTTCAAACAGGGATTCCATGGTTGTTGTCGGGCTGTTTAGGGTTTATTTAGGGTTTAGGTATACATAAAGGGATTTAGGTTCCATAATGGGGTTGTATGAAGGTGTATAGAGTTTCAGAAGGGGCGCTTACAGGCAGCGTATGGCTTCCGGCGTTCACAACTTGGACAGTCCGGGCGAGGCATATGTCTGTAGGTCGGATGGGTCGCAACCATGAGGTCGTGAATATTCGTAAACTCTGAGTTTAAGATCACGTACTTCGCGCATTGTCCCTGCTCGAAGCTGTTTCTTCCTTTTTCCAGGCCCTGCTTCAGCGGTTCTAAGCGATGACTCACATTCACTCTCGGATGCCCACACACAAGGCATCTCGCACGGATGACAAACCCGCCGTCAACGCCGCATCTTTCCTCTTACATACAATTCACCCTAAACCCTAAACACCCCCCCTCACTCCGAAACCGCCAAGCAGAAGCCCAGAACAAGAAAAGTGGGGCCTGAATTTGGGCTCCATTATAGTAGAAGTGTACTATACGGTTTGTAATTACCAAAGACCCTCCTTGTGCCCGACTGTACCCTCAAATAGGAGTATATGGCCCCAATTCTTTTGGTTTTTAGGGTCTACTAGAAGGTGGATGGAGGGTCTAGGTCTGCGTAATTATCTGGCTTCTAGAGTAAGCAGACCGACCCACCCTAAACCTTAAACCCTGAAACCCTAATTCCGGGCCCCTGACTCCAGCTCATCGATGAAAGTGTCCTGGCTAGCGGCTGGTTGCGTTTGCGAACGTTTGCGAGCCTATCCTGATACATGGGGTTTAAGGGGTTTAGGGGTATTGAACCGCTCAGGCTTGTTTTGTTTTGGGGACTGATACGGTTTTAACTTTTGCAGAAACTTCACTTGTTAAACAGATATGATTATACTATCGTTCAACTCGTTTTGCCTCACGACTCTTCTTCCGCGGCAGCCGTTGCAAGAATAGAGACGAGATGTGCAGGGCAGAAGTCACACGAAATTTACAAGCATGGCGCCTGGTCCAGATCGAAGAGTGCGAAGATGAGATGGGCAGTGCTCTTTCCTGCAGTTCACGTTCTGCACTAAGTCCTGTCCTAAACCCAAGAAAACACAAAGAACTATGGAGAACTCACTCATAGGCTTTCCTCCCTGGAAAGCCCGACTCTTGAACCTCTGATCTCAGTTGCCCACCTAAACCTCAAAAGCCATAAAGGGGCTGAGTAACTTCACACGGTCAAGGGTTTCACCCCATGAATAACGGTCATCACGAGTATAATTAGTATAATCTAATTCTTGTGCTTGAGACTACTAGTGCGGTCCTTCATTGCTGGACTATGGATTGGGGAGATATTCGGGGGGCCGAACCACAAGTGATGGCACAGTATGGCGTACTATCGTAAAGCCTAAAGCATCCCGTACATCCCACAAACCATAGTACTAGTGTTAAATGTGTAGCTTTATTCCGTGTAAGTTTGTCTACTCGAGAGTGCTGGTATCCAGATTCCCAGCCCGAAGATGCCGAGTTAGCTCGAACTGTGAAACAACTCACAGTTCTTTCGTTTGTTGCCCCCCGCCTGCTTCAAGCTTAGGGTTCATGGTTTCGGTGCTTGAGATTTTGCTTGGAAGCTTGTGGTGGATATGCCACGTACGTCCTCCTACCGTTTGCTTCTGTAATTAAGCATGTAGCGCCCGTGCCCCTGGCTGTTGCATCCATCTTGGTTTGCCTCGGTTCCTTGCTACAGCCCTCTGAACGCAACACCGCAGCAACACCAAATTCATTGCATGTCGAAGCCGCTAAATCCTGCACTCCGGCACCCTGCAAACCCCACTTCACTTGCACACAAAGCAGAGGCCCCAGGCCTAGATCTTGGTTCTTGAGAACACGGAGGAAGCTGTTGAATTCGGCGAAAGAGAGGACATTGTCACCTTCAAGAACTCTAAAGTTCCAAAGGCACGGTGGAGTTACACCACGGAAAAACTGGCAAAGGGAACCCACCTGTCGCCTCCAGTGTGTTTGTGTTTGGTAACTTGCTTTTCGACTGACTGTAGGATCCTAAGCACAAACTTGCCTATCAAGAAACGGAAGTAAACAAGCAACCACGATGCAAACTGCAGGTAGGACCTATTGGTCCCAAGGTGCAGTAGCTCGACATCTGAGGGCTCGGGTAAGTCTCTCGGGGCCGGAGGCAGGTGTAACCAGGGTCACTACTCCCCTGTACTGCGGGTTCTCGCTGTCGACAATGACTATGACTAGAATGATGACAACGAGGTAATTCGCTTTGCTACTAAGGGAAACACATTCCTTACATTATATCTACACGATGTTAACGAAAAAACTCGAACAAGGACGCAGGCACCAGCCCTAAAACCGAGAGTGACTATGACTAAGCACCGCGGAAGCACTGTAGTGTGAACGTAGTTTTGGGTTGGGCTAACTTCACGTGGCAAGCATGCAGGGATCGCGCTCAACGTTGACGAGCAAAACACGGGTGGCCACGACTGGACGCTAGGATCATGGTTTCGGCCTGAGGGTTCCATTTGGTACGCTCTCAGCCCGTTTCGCAAGCAACGTTGCGCGGCACTCATGTGGAGAGCAAACTGACGACCGTCTGGGGCAGGCACGGTTGAGGTCTGCTTTTCCTGAGATGTCCGGCACAAGAATTGACTCCATGACATGCGGATGGAGTTCTAAGCTGAATCAACTACAAACCCGCCAAAATGTGTCCCATCCCAAGCTGGTGACAGCCACCAAACCGCATTTATTGTCGGACAGTTTCAAGGTCTAGGGGCTTGGGCATCGAGCCGCTGTTCTTACATCATGGGCTATCTTCAGCTGGATTGTCCGAGGCGGGCTCGGAACAAGTGGGTTCCATTGCCCGGGCCGCAAATCCAAAGAGCCCTTGCGCATGAAGCCTTGTCGGCAAAACAGCCAGCCATTCAGGGCTTTCAGGGCTTTCGGCTTACTTACACCCTCCAATGAAGCTCGTGCATTTGTTGGTCGCCTGTTTGTTTATTCCAGGATCTTGAACATACTGCTGGTTAGCAATAATCGAGACTACACTGGAGAGTGCGAGTACGTTGCAGGCTCCTTCGACGCCAAAGAGCTGAGGCAGTAGTTGATTGCTTGGCTCATGTTGAGCTCGCTCCTGTGCAGGGCATATCAGGTGCATGAGACTAAGACCAAACCCTCAATGTCATACCGCAAATCTAAGAGACCTGAAACCCCCAATCCCTCAACTTTTCTTCGCACCTCATGTACTCGACGCCACCCATGACGGCCCCCATCTCGGGTGCAAGAACCGAGCGGATGATTCCCCGAAACTCCTCACCTGAGGTGGGGGGTAAAGATATTTAGGTGATTCGGTTTAGGGTGTATAGGGTCTAGTGCTTAAGTAGAAGGGCGGTTCGAGACTTTGGAGAGCGATCCGAGTGTTTGGTCCGCTCTGAAATACGCAGCACGCACACACACACACACACAGCATGCTATGACAAGACGGCCCCTTGAGCTCCAAATTGAACCTTGGCCTAGACTGTAACTTCTGGGGCGGTCGAGGGTGCTAATACACATAATACATGAGCCAAAAAGCCCAACAAACAGTGACCAGAACCCGACAGGACGTTGGCCTCTGTTCCTCAACACCGGCCTAAAACATCCTGACTCGATTGTCTTTTTCCGAGCAAGCTCAGCACACAAGGCCGAAACTGGTATCTTGGCAAAAAAAAGTACCGAAACGAAAAGGGACCAAGCTTCTACGCCTCGTCAACATCCTTTTGATGGGCACCATCATCATCACCGCCATCATCATCATCGTCTTCTTCTTCGCCATCTTGCTAGGCCACAGTGTGGGCGGATGGGGATGTGCTCAACGTGGCCGTCATTATGACTAGCATAAGGTGCATTCGTATGATATTGTCTTCCGCTTCCTTTGAGGACTTGAACCCTTCATGCACACCTGCAGTAGCCCTCCCACCATATACCAATCTGGAAAAATCCTGCTAAGCTATGTCAAATTAACCCCTGCAAAGCCTCAACAAGCCCACAATGCTTCGCCGGAAAGGGCACACTACTAATTGAATTGCATGGAATACAAACTCAAACAGGAAGCCTTAATTTGGTTTGAGGAATACGCCTCCAAAAAGGAGTATTGGTGTCTCTGGGCAGCCCAAGCCGCAATCCAGCTCCGCACGGTTGATGAAGCCGTTCCCATCCTTGCCAGTCGGAGTTGAAATCGACCCATCCCAGGAGGTTGGGGTTCGGGAACCAAGGTACTCTTGAAAGGGGGACATGTTTTTGTTGGTCTCTAGGTGTTTTAATGGTCTGGATAATTTGGGGCAGCATGGGGTTACAGGCAGGATTGACGGCTGCACAGGCGCTTTGGGTTTAGGGTTTGCGGTGTAGGGACACTTCGTGTCCTTGTGACCGGTTGTGGTGGGTGCTTATGGTTGAGGGTCACAGAGCGCAGCACTGAAGCCACAGCCCCTACCTAAAGCCAAGAGCCTTGTCTAATCGCACAGCATGAACACAAACAAACCATTGCTCCTGGAAGCCCTGTTCAAAAGCGTTATTAGGAAGATACTCACCATGAACTTCAGGTAACTTACTCGCGGGCCAGGCATGACCAAACACCCGATTCCAATACACAGGAGTTTGCTGCTGATGCAAGCATTCGGAGGCTTCGGGCGACCGAGCTTCTCGATCCATCCGACACCACATTTTCAAAGTCCAGGCATTGTGCTCCTGGGTCTTCTGGGCATTTGGCTAAGGCTTAGGGATTGGATCTTTTGCTTGTTTCTGTTTCTCTCTCTCTCCCTCTCTCTCTCTCTCTCCTCCTGCTAGTGCGCAGCCCGTTTTCGAGTGGAGTGAATGGTGGTAAAGGTTGTGTAATTAGGCTTACTGCCAATTCGGAGGAGTGAGATGTGAAAGAAGCAATACAGCTTAGGAGGTACATCATACTAAAAGAGGCCCATCAGTCACTTGTTATCCCTCTAATTACTCTGTTCTCTGGCTACGTCTTTTTGTCTCTCTCTCTTTCTTTCGCCAGGGCTAGGGGTAAGGAGGGCAAGCCCCCCTCACCCGCGCGCGTTAGCGCCCCCGACTTGTGGGGAGCGAGCTATTAGTTCTCTCTCTCTCTCTCTCTCTCTTCCGGACGGTCCAGGAAGTGCTTGTCCTGTTTGAAGACCTGGTGTTGGATTTAGGGTGTTGCGGGTGTCGGTACCGGGTTGGGCCTTGCCTATAGGAACAACCGTCTAGATGAGTATTTAGCCCGGGTAAGTACAACTAAAGTATACGACTTTGGGTGTGGTCCCAGCTAGGAACGACCTCTAGACTAACCTCGGCCCTAAATCCCAAAACATACCTTGTAAGCCGCAAGCTGACATCACCCTATAGCTGTCACAGCACAGCGGTCCTCGTCAATGTGGTTCCTCACCTCCTCGACATGCCTCAGGCTGTCAGGAAGTGCATCTTCCAGGTGGTTGCCGTTGCTGGAGGGCTTCGATTTCTGAGGATACACCTTTACAAGGCTACTACAAACCACCTTCAACCTGAACAGCTGCACCGTGAACTCTGATTCACACCCAAGAATAATACCTCACTTGCAGAATTGTGTAGACAGACTAGAGGGTTGAGCTGGAAGGCGCGAGCCCCGACTTCAGAGTGCAACGACCTGGAGCAATACTATTTTGGGGTTCCTTGTCATAATTACAGTATATAGCCCCCCTCTAATTATTAAGGCTCCTATAGTAAATACCTCCAAAGCTTGCCGGACAAGGTGCGCCACCAGCAAGCCGGAGACAATGTTCATGTCTCCATCAGGGGCCTGTGCTGCTGCTTTCAGAGCTAGGGTGGTGCTTAGTTGGGGTAAAGCTGAAGTAAGGTAAAAGTCCCGTTTCAATGTTGATTACAGAACTTCGAAGTTGAAGACACAAACAGGTAGAGCCCGAAACGTGAAAGGCATACCTCTGACTCTTACCCTGAACCTTTCCAACTTCCTTTCAGCCCCCTGGTTTCCCTGTGCTTCTGCACTACAAGTACCTTGTCCTCGATGGCCGCAGCATCTTCCGCCATGGCTGAGGGGAGGTCACGCCGTGGCCTTGCTATCCGGCCTGACATTGGAGCCGCGTACTTCTTTTCCTTCCTCATGAGGGTGTTGTTGGCCTTCAAAGCAGTTTTGCCTTGTCGTAGTCGCCATGTATGTGGTACTGCTACGTATGAGCCTATGAGGCACCGTCGCCGCACCCTTAGCTTCGATTTGTTTCTGGCGTGGGCGTGCATGAACATTGAAGATGCAACCTTGAGCTGCAAGGCTTCATGCCACAGAGCCTAGAGCCGGTGGCTGCTGCAAAGCCCAAAATGTTTCCCGAAGCCCCGAACCTAGCCGTTTTGCAGAAGTTTCTCATGCCTACCCGGAAGCGACAAGCTTACACCTGCCAGAAGAACACCAAACGCTGGGCAACAAACACTGAGCCCGATGCCTACTCGCGAAGCCCATGCAGCTGAACCGAGGATCGGCTTTCGGGAAGAAGGGGGAAGTTTGAACCTCAAATGTCATGTGGCATCTTTCTGTAGCCACAAGGTATATCATCCTACTTCGGATCCTACTATCGGCTTCAGCATGACGGTATATCAAAATCACAACAACCCTATGTAATCGTGTTGGGCCCTTTGGGCTCGCAGCACACGGAACGTCAGGCTCAGGGTACGTGATTGGGGCTGTGTAGCTCCGTGGCTGGAACGAGAAGGAAAAGAAACCGTTGGACACGAAACTCGATTTCGGGGGTGCGGAATCAGGAGTTTCGGCATTTTGTCTTCCCAACCCACCGGCACAGCAGCTTTACGCAAGTGCAGGCACACAAAACATCAATTATAGGCTTGAAGACGCCTGCAGCAGGATGCTTAAGTGTGGAGGGTAAGCGATGCTTGTGGCCTAGGTGTCATGGCCTGTAGTGTTATGCAGTTATGCACCAAGCATCGCACGCAAACTTCACTGAACCAAAAAATCAAGCAAACAAAGATCGATCACGGCCGAGTGCTTTCACAGATCAGGCGTAGAGGCTTCCCAGGATGAGAACTGCTTTCAGATGACTTCAGGGAATCGGACAAAAGTGAGCAACGACAAGTGTTGAAAAGGGATAAACCCGCAGTCTTCGGCTTTCCTTGAAATTTCGCCGGACAAGTAAGCTGCAACAGGGTCTAAGAGGTTCACGTGCGGTAATATATGTCTTTTCTCAAGTACACCAAGTTCGCCAGTTTTTTCATTTGGTGGGGCGGCGATGACCAAAGATTCTTGGCAGTGCCCAAGAACCCCAAAAAGAGTTATAGGCAATGCTAATCCCAAGTTTCCACGGATCGAACTCAAAAAACCACCCAGCTCCTCAACCCAAAACCCCAAAGGTCTGCGATGCAAGGCTACACAGGGTCGTTCTGGATAGGTCTTCCTAGGCTTCCCAAGGGTTCCCGAACGCTGCTCCGGGACCCGAAGAATCCCAAGCCCTAGACGCCCTCACTCCGGACCAGAGGGCGGTGCACACATCTGACAAAGCCATGGCCCAGCCTAGGTTGGCAATTTCCTGATGAGTTTTCGGGCTGACCAGCTTAAGCTTCAAGAGTTGAGCATGGGGTTCAGAGGTTGGGCACATTATGCAGCTCAAGCTGCGAAGATATATTGTTTTGATTCTCAGGATGGCTTGCTCCTAACTCTGCCGCCTAGGGCCTAGGGTTCAGGTTCCAGGGTAACAAGCAGTCTTTGGCTGGAGGCGTTCAGACAGCCCTCACCTGCTTCAGAATGATCGTTTCGCCCGGTCCTGGTGGCAGCCCACAAAGCTCCGCGCGCCTTTCACCTGGCAAATTCGTGCAGAAGGGGGTGCAGCTGAGGGTCGGACTAAGCTTGGGAGTAACACTAAGCCACTACTAACCTTCCATGTCCAGTTATCTTGAGACTTGCAAATTGAGCCTTGGGCTTATGGAGTTTACGTTGCCACCAGACGGCCTACATGTCACTCGCTGCACACCCAAGCTAGAAAGCCGTAGGCATGTATGTATGTATGTATGTATGTATGTATGTATGTATGTATACATGCGGTATATAACAGTGTACACATACTACATTGGTTCAAGGCCACCCACGGTTTCTAAAAGCCAACATGCAGGGAAAAAGGAGCTGAAAGCTACAGCTGACAGCCAGGATTTGGATCAGAGCGGTTGGTGTAGCGCAAACAGGTCTATGGTGTCTCGGCTTCAGTGTGATCTAATGACTTACCCTCGGACATGGATACAGCATGTGGCCTTCGAGTGTGGAGTCCAAGAAACGGTTGCGTCAATCCGCACCCAAGGCTAGAACATAAATGGCCGGCTCTTAAAACCAGGGAATTGGCAAACTCCCCCGGAGAAAAGCTAGCCCTCATCAACCTACAGGGGGCCATCAACGCACAAATCCAACCCTCAAGGCCACCCCACAATCGGCAATCGGACAAAGCCGGATACAAATCGTGCCGCAGTCACCGCTTCTGTGCCTGCAAGCAAGGGTTGCCACATCTTGCAAGAAGATTCCGCCGACCGAATCGGAAAACTCTGAATCCTGGAGCCCAGGACCCCACAAACCCAGAATCGTGAAGCCGTAAGACCAATAAGATTGGTAGCAGCAGCAGCAGCAGCAGCAGCAGCAGCAGCAGCAGCAACAGCAGCAGCAGTCGTAGTAGTAGTAGTAGTAGTAGTAGTAGTAGTAGTAGTAGTAGTGTAGAAGTAGTAGTAGTAGTAGTAGTAGTAGTAGTAGTAGTAGAAGTAGTAGTAGTAGCAGTAGTAGCAGTAGTAGCAGTAGTAGCAGCAGCAGCAGCATAAGCTCTTCTGGATACTATTGGTGAGTTATCGCTTCTAGGCGGTCGCCTTATCGCTGTGCAAAGCAAACGTTAACATCCTTGACAAGGTTGCTCGCATGCACAGAGAGAGACGCCTGCAGCTCATATCCCTACCCTAAACCCTTTACACCCGGGCTATGCGCATGCCAGGAACCGAGGCGCCAAACCCTAAATACCCCAAGAGCCCGAACCCTCCGCAAGAGTAGCTTGGGAGTCTGAGCTTGAGGGGCCATGCGAATCTGATGTTCGACATCCTAGCAGCTTTGGGTTTATGGTTTAGGGTTACCCACTTCTTGGAAACAACAGGTTAAACCTCAGACTCATGCCCACTAATTAGATAATTTTTGCTTGTGATAGAAGTCGGAACAAAGGGTAAGCAAGGTACTGGAGAACCATGATACTGTAGGGGCCTTAATAATTAGAATTGGGTTTTGGGGCCCATTATACAGTACTTATAATTAGGAACCCCCCAAAATAGTACAGATAATTATCAAGGCCCCTATATTAATAGTCTCTGGGGTTGGGGGTTTCGAGGGTTTACAGGCAGCATAGGGCTCAGGATTGCCGACGAGAGTTGCCTGCAGCCCGCAAGAACTGCTCGTCGCGCGACTCTTGCCGTGCAAGTCCCCAAGCAGTGATGGAAAGGTCCTCAGGATTTGGCGGGTCGTTGGGGTTCGGGGCTTGAGGAATATATTAATTTGCTTCTGGGTTTGAGGTCTTCCGTTCCGCGTATAATTTAAGGCTTTCGCTTTGCGGTGCAGGTCTGGTATTTGTACTGGTGTAACGGCATCATGACTATATGAATGTTAGTCGTGCATTGGAAATCTGCCCTGGTGAGGAAATTACCCCGCAGAGTCCCGAATACCCAAGCCCAGTACACCTCTGAGCAGTATTCAGACGAGGCCGGAAGTGAAACATACCGTCACCACGAAGGAACTTGATAGATCTCGGCCCTTCACACCCAAAGCCGAAAGCCAAGAACCCATCAAGCAGACGAGCGGCAAATCCCTGAAATCCCTGCAACCCTGAAGCCATACAGTGTAATGTAGGGGCCCCAAACCCCCATATTAACTATTCAGGCCCCAAAAAATTACAAGCTGGTCCCGCTCACGAAGCTGCGGGAGAAGGGCGATCGACTCCTGGGCCTTGGAAAGACAGAGATGTTTAGGGAAGCTTAGGGTTTTCGGATTTTGGAGCTTTGGGTACATAAACTACGGGGCCTATGGCTCTTCTTTAATTGAGGGCTGGAAGGCTTTGGAGCCCTTGGATTTCGGGTGATTGGGTTAAAATTAAGGGATAAGGGCAGCAAGGTTGCAGAGTCTTGGGTCGAGTCTCGGGTGACCCATGAACTGCTTCTTGCAGCTTCTGGATATATTCTTGAGGACTTCGAGGGTTTTTTTGACACCTCTTTCCGTCTGCATGGTAAATGCGTCTGGAGAGCCCACAGGGGGCAGGCAGCATACGTCCCCTCTCACTGTCTGGACTTCGAGGGTTTAGGGTTTAGGGAAGTTGGCATTTAGCTTAAACGCTGGTTTTTCGCTTCTTCCTATGTTGGATCCCCATTGAAACAAGACCTGCTGCTCTGAACTTGCACACGTTCGGATACAGCCGATGTGCTTATCCACGGCCTAGATCGGAGCAAGCTTCACCCGCAAGCCCAAATCCTTGAAGATTTGTAACCCTGGAAGTTGGGATTTGAGACCCCCGGGACTGTTCTCTAGAAGAATCGTGCCCGTGGTAAACAGATTGAAGAATCTGGGGGTAGTTCGTAAATCCCAGTCGATGGAGAGTCTAAAACCAAACTGGTGCGTCCGAAGTGAAGAGGAGCAGGATAATTTCAGACTTCCGGTTTCGGCGTTGCTGGATTTCATGATGTCTTCGGATGTACCTGCTGTGCAGCTCGAGGTTTACAGAGCTTTCTGCGGTGAGCTGACATGGTGTAGTGTATGTGGTTTGTACACCACGTACAGCATGATTGTGAAGGTAGAACTACATGTTGGCAGGAGGCCATGGCGGGCGGCATCACGAACTGGAATGCCATCATGAGTCTGCATGGTCAGCTGTATGACGACTAGCAGCCTAGCATTACGTGGATGCATGGCTATCTCATGGAAGCCAAGGAAGCATGACCCCCACCCTGAAGAACTAGCGCCCAAACCCCAAATCCTGAAACCCCTTCAAGCACATATGAGTCTATCAGGATTTTGCGGGTGGGGATTTGGTATTTAAGGATTAGGATTAGAACTCGAAAAAACAGACATGAATTGTCAAGTTAGTGATTTCCTTTCTGATCCATCACTTGGGCACACGCTGCAGCACCAAACAGCGTAGTCCTCCCGTCGAAGCTTACAGGTGCTGGAGAACGCTTTCGGTGAGTAGTGCTGCTAGAGCATCCTACCAAAAGTAGCATGTAGAATAATAGCATTTTTCTGGATCTCGGGCCATTACTTTACTTATTACTTTTGGGGGTTTAGGCAACTTTAAACTGGGCCAAGCTCCTGAAGAAACCTCTGAGCACGAAAATCCTGGCACTCACGTCTTCCTGCTTGCGGAAAGCTCAAAACCTCTCAGCACCTGCACGTAATGCGAATCTAGGTTTATCCTGAGAGTGGACTGCCCTTTTGGTTGGGGAGTATTTCTTAGCATTCCAAAAACCCTTGATTAATCCTTGATATTCTACAGCCTATACAATGCATGTCAGAGGAAAGCTTTGAAGCAGAATCTTCCCTACTTCCGGGGTAGGGACATCGGGGTGAGGAGGCACCTGAATACTTAAAAAAAACTATTGTCCGCATGATCTGGCCATATCTTACCTACCTTCATCTACAACATAGTACGGTTTAGGGTTTAGAGTTTAAGGTTTTGTCACATAGCATTGGGTCGAAGCATATTCTATATGGGTATATGGACCCTGAGGGCACTTAAACGGGCCTGTACAACCTTAAAGCCGCGCAAATGCAGACCAGCGAATTACGAATAAGACCCATACGTAAGGCTTACGCTTGTGTGGACTTCAAACTTCGTACGGACAGTCGCAATTCCAAGAACAAGGCAGTCATTCCGCGGCTTCGAAGCCTGAAATTCCGAATTTTCTGCGGAAATGACATATAGAATACACCGTAAACATATGAACCCAAAGTCGAGGACACTACACATAGTCTACTACACTCTCGCCCTCGAGCCCTTAGACTGAAATCCCTTGTGCAGCCTACTGGCCTTTTCGACCTCATCTGGGCGTGCCTTAGCCGTTTTCGACAGGGCTTCGGGTCTAGGGCTCGATGGCTCTGTAGGGTTGGAGACACAGGCCGTGAGTGTACGGTACTTTGTACTGTCCGGCCAACCCGCCTGAAGGCAAACAGCTGCGGAATCAGTGGTGGCTATCCTTCCTTGAACCTGGACCTCTCATATGCGCCAGCAGGAACAGAGAAAATGTCAACTAGTGTGACTAACCTTAACAACTAGAACCCCTCTTGCTTATGTCCATCTATACACGATCTTCTAGACATTCAATGACCTTCGTGGCACCAAACTTCTCGGCTTTGGGCTTTCCCTCGTAAGAACTTCAAGAGTTTTCAAATCTATGGGTTGTGGTTCTGCACAGTCGAGGCTGTAGGATCTCAGGGCTTGGAGATTCAGCGCTGGAAAGGGGATGTAGCCTCCACAGCCAAAGCCCGGAGCAATGCGAAGCTTCACTAGTACGTCGTTATCATATTCTTACTACGATGATCTGCCTTACGATACCTTATGAAGACAGTACTACAGGCCCACAGACGAAGAATCAAAATCAAGAAACCGATGCAGAAGCCTCTGCAGCAGTTTGATTTGCAGCTTCAGGGCCTTACGGCGTAAAGGCTTTGGGCTACATAGGTGGTCTTTCGGACAATGTTCATGAGCCCAACGAATCCCGCTTTATCTGGAGGAAGGAGCCGGGCTCAACTGGCACTTAGTGGATTGGTAGGACAGTTTCAAGAAGAACATGAGCCTCAAACTCGACAAAGGTCGAGGATAGAGGGTTTGGGAGATGATAGAGCGTGTCTTGATATGATGCAAGGCCTTTTCCGGGGACGTATGTCCCGGGTGAAACACAAGCTATGCATGCAAATCGATGGGAAAATCTGCCAGAGCCTAGCATGCGAGGGCTCTGAAGCTCTAACAGCACAAGGTTTTGCAAGAGTTTGTCTAAAGTTTGGACACTTATGGCATTGTCAGACAAAATTTACGCTTCTGAACCAAGTCTCAGGCTTCACCAAGTCAGGCTTCTGCTTGAGACTGAAGATTCCCTGATGCAGGGACTGAGGAAGCCCCTAAATATAGTTTTTAGGCCCCATGTTATGCAGCCGGATCAGTGATGGCCAAGCCGGGACTTCAGCACGTCATTGACCTGTGCTCGCAAACCCAGGCCCCAACTCCAAAACGCCTGTGTAATGTAGGGGCCTTACAGGAATGTCTATATTATTTTGGGGTTCTGCTTGATGGACGAGGGACGAGGGGATGTAGCAGGTAGGCCGGTTATACATGAATTACGTAATAACATAAGTTATCTTAGCTTCGGCTATCCTACCTGTATTATAAGTCTGTATATGATGGTCTCAAGAAGTCCCCACACAGGTCCTTGGAGCGGGGCCGAGAGTTGAGGG
The DNA here is from genome assembly GCA_905221635.1 of Symbiodinium sp. CCMP2456. Lineage (NCBI taxonomy): Eukaryota > Dinophyceae > Suessiales > Symbiodiniaceae > Symbiodinium > Symbiodinium sp. CCMP2456. The sequence goes on along the minus strand of CAJNDV010031340.1, from coordinate 10,830 downwards.
CTGCTTACATTACTTTACGGTTGAGGGCCGCGTGGGGCTTCGGCTTTGGGGCGTTTCGATTCTTCCGACCCCGAGTTGCATCACACGTAGCGTCGAAAAGTTCGTGCGGTTACGGGATCCCTCGGGGGCTCAGAAAGGCACGAGTAACATTTCGGGTTTCGGGGTATGTGCTGGCATGTGTCTTGGCAACTTCTTGTGACTCTAATCCTGTAGCCCTGAATCGCAAAACTGACGGCAAGTCTTGCCGTGGATCTCTAAACTCAGCACGAACGGCCGCACCCCCCGAACCCGAGTCACACAAACAAAGCATTCGTGGCAGCCGAGCGGCAGTAAACGACACGCCGACAGCCTCGCAGGTGCAGGGTAGAGAAAAAGTCTCCAAGCCAAACACAGGCTTCCAACAACTAGATAAAACAACTCGAGGAGGATATATTCGGATACATCCATACATACGCCCCCCGTACGTACCCACAAGTTTGTTTTCGGCTGTGGCTTCCAGAAACCTTTAAAGCAGCAGACTGGGAGAGCGGCCTAGGGGCCCCGCCCCAAAAAGCCTCCCAACACAGAGCTTGCTGAACGGCACCGGAAACTTCAGCCAAGGGGCGCGAAGACAGGATCAACACACGTAGAATGTAAGCCCTCAATACTTGATGATAAACCTTACGTAACCCTCTGCATGAACCCTGAACCTTGAACAATCGGCCAAGAAGCAATTGGACCTTTGATCCAGTTCATCGACACGCCCTTGAACAGCCCTCGCACGAGGCCCTCCGTGTGGTAGATCTGACCTGGGCCATACGGCGTCTGTCGGCTACCATGCGGTAGAGGATGTTGATTGCCTGCTGCACTGCTATATGGGGGTTTCCGAAAATGGGGGACCCCTAATATAGTACCCTAAATAGTAGGATCCTTATTATAAGGACCCCCAAAATAAGGTACCCCTAATTTCCGGAAACTCCCATATAGGGGGGTCCTGAAAGCTTGGTTGGATTCTTGAAGCTTAAGGATGAAGCCGCCCGCGGAGTTCACAGCAGACGTCTACGCTGCATCAAACCTTCCTGTGCCGGGTCGTTCTATGCACGAGCCCCCACAACCTCTTCAGGCTCCTTGGGTCAAGAACTCTCTTTTCATTCTGGAGATTGCACCTGAATCTCTACATCTTGCTCCATGGCGTGGTGTATGTTTTTTTGTTCGACCTCCCCTGGGCCCGTAGCTTGTGGCTTGAAAGGCCCGAAAAAAGGATCTGCAGTTCGGCTCTTGGCCAAATCATACTTCGCACCCCCTCCTCAGATCCCGAACTCAGCAACCCAGGTTTCTGCTGGATGGTCGCGGGATGGCCCTGGAAAATACTTGATCGAGGTCTGGCATTGTATTTTGGCCAAAACCCATCATGGAGGCTGACTCAATTAGACTAGAGTCTAGAATTTCGGGAACCAGTCCGGTAATCACACTAGAGAATTACCATGCCAGAAAAGTCCATGCAAGCCAACTGACAGCTTTTGGGGGCAGCGTGCCAAGGTCTGGGGTGAGCCGGGATTCTATGGATTAACGATCTTCTTGCATCTTCTTGGATTTGCGCTGTCAAAAGTCTGATGACACTCCCAAGAATCAGATCTGCCTGAAATCCCAAAACCCCACATCGAAACAAAGCATTCAATGAGATAGACCTGTACATCGAAAGTCTCTCAACCCTTGTATCAGATTCAATCCGAAAGCCCCAAACCAACCCTTCTTGCAACATCTTTCATCGGCCGAGGCACTAAATGCGTGGATCTCATTCCTTGCTGAGAGCTGCGGGACTTAGCCAGGCCCCTGAGGTATTAGTATCACGGTTGCAGGGCGCGCATTTAGGGATGGATCCACTTTGGCTCAAACTGATTTGGGCAATACTGGAAGGTGCTGACTGTGGGTTTTGAACGAGTCGACATCTTGCAGAACAACTCTATAAGGAATATAATTAATAGGATTCGTGTTTATAAGTATTCAGGACTCTATAGTAGTGTGTTCAAAGAGTGGTTTAAAGAGCCTAGAAAGGTTTAGGGCGTCTGCTTCTAGCCTAGAAGTGGCATCGGCTGCTCGTGTTCCCTAAACCCTAACCCTACCGACCCTGGAGGTTAAATCAAGTTAAATCCCTGAAGCCCTGTGACCTCACCGTTTACACCTGCCCAAGGACCCGATAGTTCAGTAGATATCTTAGGATTCCAGTTTGGAAGGTTGGTATTGTGCTGAGTTTCTGGCTATCAGGTACTTAGGGTAAGGAAACGAGACTCGCGGATGTTGGTTGATGAGGGCGTTGGGGCCGGATCTCATGGCGAATCCACGATGCGTGCACTCTGCCAGAGAGCCCATGTTGCGGGCTCCGGGCTTAAGTAGATCCTTGAGGCGCCTGATTGGGGGTTTAGGGCTTTGGGCTTAGGGTCCATGGGGTGGAATTCGTCATTGATGTAGGAGCTGCAGGGTTCATGCTTTAGGTTCCGGCAGGGCTGTTTAACTTCGCAAGCCCTGCTACGGTCCGTGGTGGACTGAAGAATGAATACCTCCTGGCGTTTGCGTAGGACCTCGGCAAAGTAGGGTGATCTACAGCAAAGCCCCGAACAAATCTACTGATGGAGCAATTCTCAAAAGCCACACTCTTCAGGAACCAGATTTCAGAAACTTTCCATGGGCTCAAGCAAATCTTTTCGATGTGGCGGTCGACCGTTTGGGAGTTTATGGGATTTTGCTGGGGAAAGGCAAGATCTGTGTGCCGGCCTCGCTGCCATGAACACAAAGACCTCTTCAGCCGAGGCTCTTGTACAACTCCGGGTGCACCTGCATCCTTCGTCGCACGATGTCCAGTGGGTATGTCGTAGACTGCGCGAAGATGCCTCTCAGTGAAGATGACGGGCAAGCTAAGGCTCAGGACTGTTTGTGGCGTAGCTGATGGCTGAGGCCGAGGCGTTGAGGGCTCGTGACTGGCGCTGCCAATAAGTAGACAGTAGACTATGTAGTAAGTAAGTATTCTAATACGTGTTATGCATATAGATGCATATGTATATATATATATATATACAGAGAGAGAGAGAGAGAGATCTCTGCCGCTTGAGGCCGTGGGACTGTCATCACCTATAATCTTCGCACCACAACTCAACAACGATCCTCTCTCGTGTCCGGTCATGGCTAACACTTAAAACAAAACATCGTACATAAACACGTACATAAACAATTACACACCACATACAAACTCATACGTGTGTCTGGATCTCTACAGATAGGTATATATGTATGTAGCCTGGTTCCCACATTGGCGGCATCTGAACTAGGCTTCGGCAACGTAACACTGACTGATGTTGGGTTCTCAGGCTTTCGTTCGGTCAACACATGTTAAGACTGTCGGCATGTGTCATCTCCTACAAAGACACTACGCAACAATCCCTGTAGCTCACGCCCGCAACTCAAGCACCTGTCCCCACGACCCTCGAGCTTCGCGGCTTTGTGCTTAGAACGCTTAGGACAGATCCCGATACACCTCATATGTCTTGCATCATTGCAGTGGAGAAAACAAGAGGATCATAGACACTGGATCCTGAATCCTCATGACCCATGCATGGCAGCCTCAACGACTCGGAAACTCTTCCATGCCCAGACAATCCCTGCATGACTTGCTTATCATCATCTTGCCCCAAAAACTCTTCGAGTTGTTGGCGTCTCTACCAGGACCCTCCCTGCACGTGCTATACATGGAAGGTCTAGGTACATTCCCCCAAGACACTCTGGCCTGCACAGGCTCCGCATAACCTCAGCACCAGTAGGTCGTTGCCAAACAGCGCGAAATTTCTGAAGGATGCCGATGTGGAAAATGCAGCTCGTCAACACCGAAATCTCGTTACTACAGGAGTGCTCGCGCTGTGCTGCTTGACTCCACTTGGACGCCTGTTTCTCTTAGTAAACCTACAGTAAACCTACTTAGTATCCTTTCAAGCCTTCCAGAACCACCCACCCACCTGCAGAACCCTGCTTACTTACCCTACTGCATCCAGCAGCTTCTGAACCCAGGCCAAGTGACAGCCGCACGTGCGGCCGAAGTTCCACCTCTCCTTCTTGAGCAACCTGGGCCTCGGCTTGCAGTTCCCCCAAAGTGCTTGAGACTTCGGGGGTCTACGTGTTTAGAGCTTGGGGCATACGGGCTTAGGTGGCTTTGGAGTATACATGCGATTTGGACCGCCAGACAGACATCCGTTCATTTCTCACACACGCACACACGAAATGCAGACTCACCTCCCTAACCCCATCTAAACCCAATACGCCCGCAATCATAGCCGTCTTAAGCATCGGCAGTCAGAAAACTATATGGTTCATAGTTGCGACTAAGTAAGTGACTGCGGTTTAGGAGTGCTTCATTCATTGAAAAATAATTCGAAACCCGAGATATCCCATTAATTACGGTTGGTTGAGGCCACCAAATACATGAAAAGCTTCCAGACAGGCAGCTTAGTCTGACTAATCGTGCTGGCCCGTCGTATTAGCCGTTGCAGAACCATGTTTGCATTTCGACTGACACTTTGCCTAAGGGCGGTGTGTGTCGGCCTCGCATCTGCACAGCAAAAGGAAGCATGGCCAAGTTCGTGTACGGGGGTTCCGAAAAAAAGGGACCCTAAGATAGCACCTTACATAGTAGGATACTTATTATAAGGACCCCCCCCCCCAAAAAAAAAAATAAATAAAATAAGGTACCCCTTGAGGTCGGAAACTCCCATATGGAAGCTTGCATCCCGCTCACCTGGCTACAGAGCGACTCCCCACGGTAAAGACCCGCGAACGCGCGCAGAAGGGACAGCTCCGTCCAACAAATCCCTGGGGCCTTCGGAGCCTCCCGTTCAGGGGTTTAGGGTTTAGGGTTTAGGGTTTAGGGGTTTAGGGTTTAGGGTTTAGGGACCCCCTTACTGCTTGAGATGGCGCCTTCAAGGTCTCGTAGGCCATGAAGCTGAGACCCGCCTTGCCGGTTTGAACTCGGGCATAGAGCTGAAGGGCTTAGACTTTACTGGCTTCACAGTTCGGTTCAACTGGGCCGCATGTCTGCTTTCAGTGGATCAAGGCAAGCACAACGAGCCGCTTGGTGTGACTAAATGCCCAGCTTCAAAACCCCAAAATGTGTCAGGCCTAATGTTCCACCCTGGAGCTTCAAGTTCTGAGATAGGGTTTAGGGTTTAGGGTTTCGGGCTTAGAGTAGGTGTCAAGGTCTTGGAATTTGCTCCTAGCGCCTGACTTTTGCGGGGACGATCGTGGGACCCGCTGCATACCTTTCAGACGCCGAACCTGCTCATGCTTCGTTTATCAAAACCTTCCTGTTGCTAGCTCTGTGCTGTAGCTCAATCAATCAACGGAGCTGAGAGTTGAGAGATTTGGATCTTCTGGATTTATAAGGCTTCTACATGCTGGGGGGGAGAAGGGGGTCCGGCAAGCCATCGGCTTCGCTTCGTGAGGCTGCTTGATGACCTATGCCGGACCTTGACGTCTGACAGTGGCTCTCTTGTAGAAGTCTGTGTGGACGTGGGGTTACAGACTGACCCTTGAAGGTCTTAATCCTACAATCGAAAATCAGCATCATACTGCCCTCGGAACTCTCGAGCGGACCTTTTCACCGATTCAGGTATCGCCGGTAGATCAACAAGCAGGGGATCAGCAAAGGATACACTGGACAAAGTATGCTGGGAGGCCCGCCCTGATCAGGTTGCCGACTCGAGACTCCAAGCGGCGCATGGCATGTAGGTTTCTGGGGTTCAGCGATCTCGCATCGTCTTCTTCATGATCAAATAATCTGTATCAGCATCGAAATCCTCCCAGTCTTTCATCACGCTAGCGGTCTGCGCCTTCCACTCACAAAGCACGTCGTGCAACCTCAGAGCAGTTGCATCGGAAAGAAGCTGGTCTGCAGTCTTCTTAATCTTTCTCCACTCATTCTTTGCATTTCCTCGCTTATCTGCTCCTATGATCTTGTCCCCACGTGCAAGAAACTTCAACAACCGCTGTTGAGTTAATTCAGACGGTGAGGAGTGATACACGATCAGCAAACACTGGCCACAGTCGACGACGATCTTGGAATTCATGTCCGCGACACTTTTCCTCTCCATCTCCTCGATTATGTCAACAGCCTTGCTGGGGTTTCCTGCAAGCATGTGAGCCTTTGAGTAGGCCGCGTAGCAGATCATATTCGGCCGTAGACCAGTCAAGCGGAAGGTATCCCAAATTGCACGTGCCCGCGCTGCATCGCAGCGATTCGCTGCTGCATTCAGCAAGCCTCCAAGAGCGACAGGATCTCTAGTCCAGGAAGCCCCCTCCGACTGACCTTGCGTCAATAGCCTGTCGACCAAGCGAACTTCCCCGTACCGTTCAGACAATGAAAGATATGCTTGCCAGGTTAGTGCGTCCTTTGCGAATGCCTGGTTCGAGGACCATTCCCAAGCCTCTAGTGCCCACTCCCTGCACCTCGCATCCGCAATCTGATAGCAAAGCTTGAATGTGCTTGACAGCAAAATACTAAACTCAGCATCCGTCGTCACCACATCCTTTCCCTCGTCGAACACTTTTCGTCCGACCTCGAGCGCCTTTTGAGCACGAGCCGGGACCACGGCAAATCTTCCTTTCTGACGGAGGCATGTGGCAAGGGAATGTAGCACGGAGGAGACGTGAACGATATCAGACTTTATCTCTCTAGTCTGTTGCAAGTGTAGGACATGTTGCAAAGGGCCCCACCAGTGCTTGTGGCCGCATCGCTGCACAGCTGCACTGAATACACTTATGTCTGCACTGCCAGCCATGCAGGCATCATGCAGCAAATCCAGAAGCTGCCGTGATGCGTGGCACTGCTTCAGCCTATAGCGCAGTCCGGCAGCATGCGGAGACCGTCGGACTGGGGTACTGTTCTTGGGGTGTGTGGGAGTTGCCAAGAAGAAGCCGCTCGACCTCTTACTCTTACCCGTCTTTCCACTGTATGTCGTTTCGGGACGCATAAGCATGCGTTCGCGCCTTGAAGGTGGTACATGCTGTGGCCGCGAGTGGCTCCGGATGGCCACAGCAGCAGCAGCAGCAGTTGCCAACCACGAACCCAAAAGAGGATGCTGAAGCCCTGAGAACCGGTTTGGTTCTTTGCCTCTAGCAGCGGGGCGAGGACCCAACACGAATCTAATAGGAGGGCCTGCACCTGATGCAACTGTGCTGAAAGCCATGGCTTTTGCGATCAGCCTGAACCGGTACTCCAGCGCCGAACCCCTGATCCCAACTGGATATTATGTACAGTGCCCTACAGAAGCAAGTGACAAAAGGTGCTAGAGTGCACTGTGCGATCGAACTTTGTAGGAGCCACGTCATCAATGTCATCCTTGGCCCAGAAGTCTTAGCGGTCTTAGCTCCAGACCAACCATGCATGTCAGATTGTGACGGCGCTAGGCAGTATGTAGAACGCTTGCTCCAATCGCTTATGCACTACATCTTCCAATTTATATAGCTCGTAGCAGAACTAGAGCCTCTACGATCCTGCACTGGAGAGCCTGTCTGGGCTCCAGCCACACTCTCCAAACGACGTCCATAATTAACCTGCCTCAGCATTCCGCCCGAGACGCAAAATGCACAACAGAAACGCCTCATAAGTCCACTATGACTGCAAGCCGCAAGATTTGCTCATGGCTTGCATGCCCTAGCTCTCGATCGAGGTTCTCTACGGTTTTTGTCCAGACAGTTGTCCATATGGAACCCCTAGCGTCCTCTTTTCTGGAAGACCTTCTGACTTCCTTTAACTAAACCCCCCGGCCCCAGTATCCAAAAACTCATACGCCCTGATCGGGGCCCCGGGCATAGGGAACGATTCCCATCAAGGTCGGCCGGATGCCCCGGTAGAGCGATGTCAGCCCTTCCTCCTCGTTCAGACCCGTTGGTCCGCAGGTTTCGGGTTTTACTGCTTCGCTGTTTCTGAGGTTAGGACTTACTTTAATTTAGGGTTCAGGAAAGTTTATGGTATTGGGGTTTAGGGACTAAGGCGATGGCGTGAACATCTTAAAATTAGATACCGCGTAGGAATGTATAGTATGTAAAACATCAGAATGCAAAATATAAAACGAAGACGTCCCATGTCAAACGTGTCAATGTCATAAGAGAGCGAGAAAGTCTGGCGCTGCAGAACCACACGCACTTGCGACATGTATGAACCCACAAGCAGAAGCATGCAAGCACACATTCTGGATCGAGTCAGTGTCTTCTATGTCGAAGGGTCAACTTCAAGAACAAGAACTGATGCTATGGTAGCAGGTTCTGGTCGCCGGACATTCGGCTTTCGCTCCAGCCATCTGTACAAGTAAGGGTTAACCCTGTTTAGTGGAACTAATTACCATCTTTGCTTCCCTCCGGTTTTCCGGCCGTAGTTCTTCTCTGCAGGTAGGAAGCTCGGGAACCCGAACTATTCCAACAAACTAGGGTCCGCCGACCTCGTTCATATATCCCTACAGTCTCCACTTTGGCTCGAAAGCATGGACCCTTCCTGGTTTTCGATCTTCAAAGCAACCATAAACCCTAAAACCTACACCCCCAAAACGATCCTAAAACCCCCAAAACCCTAAACCCCCCAAAACCCCAAACCACTAAACCGTAAACCTCCAAACCCTCAAACCCTAAAACCCCCAAAACCCAAAACCCCCAAAAACCCCAAACCACCAAAACCCTAAACCCCCAATCCCCCCTTGCGCTCCCGAAGGATGTGCTCGAAGGCAGAAAAGTAGTTCGGATACTTCGGGTGCCTCGGCTCTCCGGAGAGGTTTTGGGGTTTGACGCAGGGTTGTTTGTTAAGGGGCTTGGGGGTTTAGGTTTTTGTGGTTTAGGGTTTATAGGGGCTTAGGGGTTTAGGGTTTGTTGTTTTGAGGGTTAGGGGTTTAGGGAAAGGGGCCGCAAGACTTGGAGCACGGTTGGGGGAGCTACAGTTTAAGGATATCTTGGCGATAATGGAGAACAGTGCCAAGGAAACGCAGTAACATCACCAGCTGTTCATGTAGACTTCTATATTCTAGACCTACCTGGAAACGAACCTAGTATACTGGCCTTTACAGTTAGATAGGGCTGTGGGGCTAGCATATGATACGGTGGACATATGGGCATCCTCAAAGGACGCTACGTCTCATCATGGCGGCCTCTACCTTCGACATCAAATCTCGTGTGCCTCAGCCCTTTTGCCCTAAACCCTTCTGCTGCAGCTGCGCTCTTAAACCCTTTTTTGCAGGACTTGTGTGCAATCGCCCCTTTTGCACACCTTGAGCCCTGAACCCCGGGGCTCGGAGTCTCGAGTTCTAGAGCAGCTCCGAAAACTTTGGGTTGAGGGTTTCAGCACTCACTCTCGGACATGCCTGGGTTGAGGGTTTAGGGTTTGGGGGCTTGGGGGGTTTAGGGCTGTTTGGTTTAGGGTTTAGGGGCTTAGGGGTTTGGGGTTGTTTGGCTTCGGGCTTAGGGGCTTAGGGGTTTAGGGATGTTTGGTTTAGGGGTTAGGGTTTAGCTTCGACATGGGTAGAGCTTTGTTTGCCTCCTGCATTGCTGAGTGAAGTGCTAGGCAGGGTTGCAGGTTCAACTGCGGAAAATTCACAGACCTATCGAGGCTTGGGGTTTTGGAGTTTGGGGCTTATAGAGTTTGTTTTCCCTCTCGCATTGTTGAGAAACTATGCTCACGGCGAGGTCTGCTTTGGATAGAGTTTAGGGACCAGGGGTTTGAAGTTCTGCCTGAAGGAATCAAAACACACGTAGGCTCTGGAGGGGGAAAGATGTGGAGCCTGCCGCACACGGATGCATGCAACAAAGCATGATGAGTCAGAAGCACCTGTGCCGTCTTTCGGTAGAACAAGCCAGTAAACACTTTACACCAGCCCCATCATCGCCAAGGAAAGACTCGAAGCACTGCGCCTTCGCTTCGTAGGCCAACAGCAACATTTAGATAATAAGAGATTCAGCTGCAGCACCCTGAGCTAGACAACCCACAGCATTTGCACATCCCAGTCTCATGTCCCAGTGCGCCGCCATTCGCGCCCGCATCATATCTAACCTTGGATGGGTCAAGGAGACAAGGCTTCAATATCTGTGGAACCCTCTTGTTCACTCCCGCATGGCTGGGTTCAGGGCCGGGTATTTATAAGGATCTTAAGGTGCAAGGGCTGTTTAGCTCTAGAACTTTCCAACTTGGCAACACTGAAAACCGAGCTCGGCGGACAGGAGGACAACAAACAAGCACACAGACTTCACGACGTCCGAGCTTTAGGCTTTTAGCGTTTAGGACTTCGGGTTTAGGCATGACTCCCAACAGCCTTAAGCCCAACGCCCAGAAGCCCTCAGAGTCCTAAGTTCGAACACCACTGAGGCCCGAGGCCCCTCTGTCCTGGCTGCTAGTTGTTCAGAGCTTTGAGTTTTAGGGATTATAGGTTTAGGGTTTATAGGCTTAGGGCTTATGTAGGTTTAGGGCATATCAGATGTAACCACGGGTTTGGGGCTTATTTATAACAGGCTTTTCGGGGCATATTAGATGTAGCCTCTCACAGCCAAGATGCCGTCAACCCGGGCCGGCTCACCCTATCAAAGCTCTGAAACCGTTTAAACCACCATGCCCGGCAACCTCGGGGTAGTCTTGGGACCCTAAACGCTAAATGGTAAGCCCTTAACCCTAAACCCTCAACCCCAGACCATTTTGCTGCAGGTTTGAAAGCAAGAACGCCTGGTAGGTAGCCACTCTTCCGCCAGCTAGCGCTGTGCTCGTGACAGAAACCCTCGACCCTAAACCCTCAACCCTTTTTTGAAACCGCACTCACTAAACCCTAAACCCTCAACCCT